>WNWK01027852.1:0-25920 GCA_009830355.1 Cherax destructor | reverse complement strand
TGTAATGTCACCATGGTTGTTTAATATATTTATGTTTTGGGGTTGAAAAAGAAGTAAATGCTGGGGTGTTGGGGAGAGGGTGGTTTTAAATTATGGAGAATTTGCAAAATGGGAGTTGACACAGTTACTTTTTGCTGATGATACTGTCCCAGGGGAGATTCAAAAGAAAATTTTAAAAGGTTATGGACGATTTTGGGGGGAGTGTGTAAAGGTAGAAAGTTAAAAGTGAACATAGATAAGAGTAAGGTGATGAGGGTATCAAACGATTTAAATAAAGAAAAATTGGATATCACATTGGAGAGAGGGATTATGGAAGAAGTAAATGTTTTCAGATATTTGGGAGTTGATGTGTCAGCAGATGGGTTTATGAAGGATGAGGTTAACCATAGAATTGATGAAGGAAAAAAGGTGAGTGGTGCATTGAGGTATCTGTGGAGACAAAAACGTTATCCATGGAGGCAAAAAAGGGGAATGTACGAAAGTATAGTGGTACCAACACTCTTATATGGGTGTGAAGCATGGGTTGCAAATGCTGCAGCGAGGAGGAGGCTGGAGGCAGTGGAGATGTCCTGTCTAAGGGCAATGTGTGGTGTAAATATTATGCAGAAAATTCGGAATGTGGAAATTAGGAGAAGGTGTGGAGTTACTAAAAGTATTTGTCAGAGGGCTGAAGAGGGGTTGTTGAGGTGGTTTGGTCATTTAGAGAGAATGGATCAAAGTAGAATGACTTGGAGAGCGTATAAATCTGTAGGGAAGGAAGGCGGGGTAGGGGTCGTCCTAGAAAAGGTTGGGGGGAAGGGGTAAAGGAGGTTTTGTGGGCGAGGGCTTGGACTTCCAGCAAGCATGTGTGAGCGTGTTAGATAGGAGTGAATGGAGACGAATGGTTTTGGGACATGACGATCTGTTGGAGTGTGAGCAGGGTAACATTGTGTGAAGGGATTCAGGGAAACCAGTTAATTGATTTAGTTGGACTTGAGTCCTGGAAATGGGAAGTACAATGCCTGCACTTTAAAGGAGGGGTCTGAGATAGTGACAGCTGGGAGGGACTTTTCTCAGCTGTAGTATCTGAGCTCCTCTGCAAAGACAGTGATTATGTATGAGTGTGGTGAAAGTGTTGAATGATGATGAAAGTTTTTTCTTTTGGGGATTTTACTTTCTTTTGGGTCACCCTGCCTCGGTGGGAGACGGCCGACTTGTTGAAAAAAAAAAAAAAAATATATATATATATATATATATATATATATATATATATATATATATATATATATATATATATATATATATATATATATATATAGAATTCTTCCTCCGTAAGCCATGCGTGTCGTAAGAGGCGACTAAAATGCCGGGAGCAAGGGGCTAGTAACCCTTCTCCTGTATATATTACTAAATGTAAAAGGAGAAACTTTCGTTTTTCCTTTTGGGCCACCCTGCCTCGGTGGGAAATGGCCGACGTGTTGAAAGAAAGAAAGAAATATATATATATATATATATATATATATATATATATATATATATATATATATATATATATATATATATATATATATATGTCGTGCCGAATAAGTAAAACTGGTCAATTAGCAAGAACTCATTCAAAATTAAGTCCTTTCTAAAATTTTCTCTTACACATTTTAAGATATATTTTTTTCATTTATGTTAATATAAAAAATAATGATTTTGTACCAAAAGAACCATAGGAAACTTACCTAACCTTATTATAACAAAAGCAAATTTGATTTACCCTAATCGAACTAAATATATTTTACATAAGTTTACAATAATTTAATAATAAACAAACACAAAGAAATATATTTTTTTCGTTAGATTCAGAATGATTTTTGCGAAATTATTGCATACACAAATTTTCGCTTGCCCTATTCGGCAAGAAGTGTGTTGCACTTCTTGCCGAATAGAATGATGTTGTTCAAGACCTTTCGTGTTGCAAATTTAATGCTTTTTCAGGAGCAATATAATATACAAAGAAGAAACTGAAATACAAGGAGCCCTAAGGCTAAGGATTGTAAAGTTTTTCGTCATATCTTTTCCCATGTTTACCCCCAACCCCCCTCTCTCTCTTTCTCTCTCTCTCTCTCTCTCTCTCTCTCTCTCTCTCTCTCTCTCTCTCTCTCTCTCTCTCTCTCTCTCTCTCTCTTCCTAACTCCCTCCCACCACACGTGGGTCTCACAAATGAAGAGTTGGGCTGGGGTTGGCTATTGTGGGTGGACAATACCTCACCCGAGTTGGTAATTCCAAATGAAACAAGAAACTCACTGCGCTATTACCTTGGGAGAGTGAGGAGGAGAGGCAAGGGACGAGGTAGGAAGGGAGAAGAGGATGGAGGATGGAGAGAGAGGCTGGGAGGGATTAGTGGAAGAGGATAGGAGAAAGGCAGGGAAGGGGGGTACTGGTAGAAAATGATCGAGGGAGAGAGATGGAAGAGGCATGGAGGAGTGGGACAGAGGAGGGAAAAAATAAATAAATGAGGGAAAGGGAACCAGATAGGGAGAAGAGTATGGATAGGAAGAAATAGGTGAATCTGAAGGAGAGAAAGGGGAATGTATGGTTAGAGGAAAATAAAAGGAAACATTGGGAAAGTAGAAAGGACGAAGTCGGAGGGAGAGAAAGATATAATATAAAAGAGAGGGAAAGGGAGAAAAGAAAACAGATGGAGTAATTGGCAGGGAGAGGGAGCTGCGAGCACATGATTTAGAGAAGCAGAGACAAAGTCTGTATCAGAGTTTTTCTTCTCTCCGGAAGTTTAAATCTTCTGATAGTTGATGACAGCGGAACTGAATCCTGATGAATCCTGATGATGGTGATTGAAGTGTCACCGAAACACTGATAAAATGCATTTTTAAGATGACTAGTCTTTCTAATCCTACAATAAATTATATTACTTCAGATTCAAGGTTTGAAGAATAAATCTTCACTGTAGACTACGTTTCACTGTAGACTACGTTTTACTGTAGACTGTTTCACTGTAGACTACGTTTCGAGCTGTGTCAAGTCATGCAGTTCCTCAAAATGTTTCTTTACCTCTTCTTGTATTGCCCGTTTCCACTGAAGAGAGTTCTTTAATTTGCTTTTTCAACACTTCGCAGACTTCGTGAGCTCTCCTCCTTCCTTCTTCAGTCGAATTATCTAATATTATACTGTCATCTTTCTTCTGAGGTGACTGTGAAGCAGTTTTAATTCTGGCTTGGTTTCTCTCTTTACCCTTGCATATTCGTTTCTGGCTAATTCTGCTCACTTTTCTATTCTAGTCTGTTTTTTTTGTAGTTTTTCTATACTTCAATGCCTTTTTTATTGCCTCTCCATACTCGTGGTTGAATCAACGACTCTCTTAGCTGTTTCTGCTTCTTCTCCTGTCTTTCTCTATCACTGGTTTTCCTGTTGGAAATGCGGCATCTGGTATCATTTTCGACAATATTGTGTCTGTGATACCTACAATCTCTGGGGTTTCCTCAACTATGTTTTCAACTCATCACTCTTATTTGATCATCGGCTTGAACTTGCGTACCACACTCGGCTTTCTTTTCCTTACCATTCTCTAATTTTTGTTGTCTAGTATTTCCGCATGTTTGTCATCAGTCAGAAGGGGGGGGAGGTAGGGATGGAGGTTGGTAGTAGGCAATGAAGAGGAAGAGGAAGGGTGTGGGCAATAAGGAAGAAACTTGAGGGGTTGGTGTTAGTGCTGGGGAAATAGGAACAGGCCTAGAGTTAGGCTTATTAGGAAAGAGGCTGGGGGTGCACATTGAGTAGTTTCTTACGGCTGTTTACTTCCTCCTCCGATTCTGGCCACTCGTCTTCCGTTTTTTTTTTTTTTTGTGTAGTCGGTTTCTCACGTCCTCGCTCGACTGTTTCGTCTCCGTTACAGTTTAGTCTCAGTGCACCGGGTATACGTGAGTGCAGTGTCGTCTGGTCTTCAGGCGTGGGCACGCCTTCTGCCTTACCATCTTGTCCCGAGCTGTACGTACCTCGAAGGTTAGTGTGCTCAGATGTTTACCATGGGAGAACCTCCCAATTCTCTGAAAATTTGTCATCTGTCCAATCACTTCCTCTCTTTCTGTGCTCCTGTTGATCGTTATGATCTCATTTTTCTCGTTATCTTATCTCCTGCTTCATGGGTCTCCTTGAGCCTTCTGGAGTCCATGAATCATCAATGACCTCTTTCTCTTCCTCCCATTGCCTTCCCTCTAGATTTCTTTTTATTCTCTTTTAAGCATTTTCCTCGCTGTCTCTCTTACCACCGCCTTAGCATCCCTGCTAGTCACTCTTCTCCTTTATCTTCTATGGATCCCACTTATCCTTCCCCTTCCTTCATTGCCCTCCAACTCATTTCCTCATTCAGCTTTTTCATTTATTTTCAAGTCTAAGGGCTCTTTTTTCTGCTACATTAGCCTTGTTTATTTCTTCTGCATTCTCTTTCCTCACTTTATTGCATATTGTTAGTTTTCTCCCGGAAGAAATTTAAGTTTCCTTCAAGTTCCTTCCTCAGTTGGTTCTTCCTGCCGTCTACCATCTTCACTCCCTTATTGCCCTCATTTTTTAATGTTTCTCAGATTTTCATTTTTTTTCCTTTCACGCACGAGCAAGAGGAGATTCCCTTATCACAATATCCAAGCTGACTACAGGGACCGTCTTCCCTGCCTCTTCCATGAAAGCCAATATGGTGGGTTGCAATGTGCTTCACCAGTTAATAGTTGATGTGTGCAACAGTGTACGTGGTGTGTGTATGTTTGTATGTGAGTGAACTGAAGTGTTTATGAGATTGTTAGTGCCCCTAACAATGATTGTGTGTTAGGCATATTATCAAATATACGCTATTATGTGCAACAATCAGCTCTCCTTGCACTATATCATTCACTTATCTACCCTTATCTCACCTATGGAATCTGTGCATGGGGATCAACAACATTAAATCACCTTAGACCACTCATAACACAACAAAAGGCTGCAGTCAGAATGATAACAAATTCCCACTCTAGACAGCATACTCCACCAATATTCAAAAGTCTAAAACTACTCACCGTAAAGAACATTCATATTTATTCTTGTGCCTACTACATATATAAAACTTTACACTCTAATATAAACCCTCCGCTCAAAATTCTTCTCACCAACTTTAATAGGACCCATGACCACAACACAAGACACAGATTCCTTTTTGATATACCCCGTGTTCATATCAACCTATGTAAAAATTCTATGCACATTAAGGGCCCCAGAATCTGGAATTCATTACCAGTAAATATTAAGATAATCTTGTCTGAAAATCAATTTAAGACTCAACTCAAAAACCACCTACTCACCCAAAACTAAGTGATCATACTATAAACTACTTTGAAAAATGCTCATTATTACTTTCCTATACGATAATCTCAGTTTTTAATAATATGTTACTATTATGTTACCCCCTACTCATATTATAAGTTAATGTCAAAAATGCTCAATGTTATTTTCCTTAAGATAATCTCAATTCCATATTACCATTCGAGAATCTAAACACCTGTAACAATCTAATATCATCATTTAATAATTTTAACAGTAAAATTTCATCATATTGTAAATTGAAAACAATTTTTAACTAGAATAAACTCAATAAATTGCTCTAATATTAAATACATAGTCTTTAAGTTACTAGATTAAGCTGCCCCTAATGCCATGGCATGTCAGTGGCTCTCCTTGCACTCAATTTACATTGTAACTACCAATACCCATGCAATCTGCAATGAAATAAATTTACCATTTTGTCCTACGCACATGTCGATTAGACACTAGGCCTGTTGTATATGCGTGTGTGTGTGTGTCAGTGTGTGTGTGTGTGTGTGTGTGTGTGTGTGTGTATTTCTGTAGTGCTTAAAGGATCGTTAGTGCCCCTAAACAATGATTAACTGTGTGTGGGTGGGTCTATGCAATGAGTGTGTATCTATCCTATGATACCTGTGCTATGGGAGTGCTTTAGAATTCACGCTACGATAGAGTGTTATGCTTACAACATAGTCAGAAGGCAGATACTGGCCTAAACAAGCTACCCAGGTGCTACCACGTACACGCAAATTCTTCGCATCTGCCGAAGCTTTCCCTTCGTCCACACACAGGCAGGGTATCATCCTCCTCTAGAACCTCGTCAACGATGTGAGTGGGCACTAGCGTCACCTGCTGAGTCTAGCAAGTTATTTGGCGATACTTAATGACCCTTGACCCTTGATTCTTCTCTGTAGCATTTAAGATTTCTGCTTGAAAACAATTATTTAGCCTTGGGGTCTCCCTTAATAATAAGGTCTGTGTCAGTCCAGTCCAGTCCAGTCTATGTACAGCACGAGAGCTCTTCTGATTGTGTACTTATGTTTGGAGTATTTGGTGTGTAGACTTGTACTGTTTTGCACACATCATCCACACAAAAATCTTGTGAATTCTTTCTTGTGTGTTGTAGTGGTTGTTGGTGTTTCGTCTGTTCAGTTCGTGATTTTTTTTGATAATATCACTGCACCATTGGTGTTCTTCTGTTTGAGATCTCCGAATACTGTATTTTGTCTGCCACCAGTAAGCAAAATGATGTGTTGGTTGTCAGTGTTTCCCGAAGGACTGATGAGTATCTATCGTGCTTTACGTCTGTAATCTAAGATAAATTAAGAACGGAATCCTGAGTTTGGTGAAAATGTCCTCAAGATACTCTGGGCTTCTGTGATATGTAGACATTCGTATTATTGCGATTTCGTGAGTCATGTAGACAAACATACAGACAGTAGAACAATTTTACTGCTCTTTTGATATTACTTCCATTAGTGAATACTTTTAAATGTGTGGTTATAAATCGTATCATATGAGAAATGAGTAAGATCACTGTTGTATCACGTAATAAATGTGTAAGATCACTGTTATATTACATGAGGACTGAGTAAGATCACAGTTTTCGTATTATGATCATAACTGATATATTTAATGTACATCGTTGCTTTTTCTCACTATATATTAAACGAATTCTAAAAAAATTGCTGGCATATAACTGTTTACCTTCCTTGACATATAATACTTGTTTTTATGATCCTAAAAAAACATCATGACTAAAAGAATGAGTTGACTCTTGACCGCCATATTGCGACCTGCATGTAGGTCAGTTGCCATGAATTGCAAAGCAGGTCCCTTGCAATGACTCAGGTTAAAATTTGTAATAGCTACATATTTTGTAAGCCTTGATGAAGGAAAAACCAGGTAATCCACACCACGATTAATGTGCTGATCATGGTCGGTTAAACTTGTGAGTTTTAGATTTTAATATGGGAAGAGTGTCGTCCTTCCTGCGAGCGAGAGAGAGAGAAACAGGAGAGGAAGAAAAGAAGGGAAGAGGGGGGGAGGGAGATGGAAGGAAGAGATGATTGACGGTCTCATAGAAACAGTGACAAAGACGCGAGAGATATTTAGGAAGGATAGATGGGGAGGGGAGGGGAGGGGAGGCCCCGCCGGGTGAGGGTGTTCTTAAAGTAGGGCTTACTGATGAGAAGTAGAGACTGGGATAAGAAGAAAAGTGGAAGAGGAGAAGGAAGGGAGTAAGAGGAAGGAGGATGTGTTAGAGGGAGAGTTACTGGTTGTTCACTACAAGGGCTCGGCCTCTTGACTCCCTGATTGTCTCGTGGTAGTGTATTACGACGAGAAGTAGTGAGGATAATACTGGAGACGAGGGAGAGAGCCATGACACACACAGACGGCACACACAGAGACGGCACACACAGAGACGACACACACAGACGACACACACAGAGACGACACACACAGAGACGACACACACAGAGACGACACACACAAGACGACACACACAGAGACGACACACGCAGAGACGGCACACAGAGACGACACACAGAGGGACGACACACACAGATATGACACACACACAGACGACACACACAGAGACGGCACACACAGAGACGGCACACAGAGACGACACACACAGAGACGACACACACACAGACGACACACACAGAGACGACACACACACAGACGACACACAGAGACGACACACACAGAGACGACACACACAGACGACACACACACACAGACAATACACACACACAGACGACACACACACAGAGACGACACACACACAGACACGACACACACAGAGACACGACACACAGAGACGACTCACACACAGAGACGACACACACACAGAGACGACACACACACACACAGACGACACACACAGAGAAACGACACACACAAAGAGACGACACACACACAGAGACGACACACACACAGAGACGACACACACACACAGACGACACACACACAGAGACGACACACACACACAGACGACACACACACAGAGACGACATACACACAGAGACGACACACACACAGACGACACACACACACACAGACGACACACATACACTCACACACGTCAAGCACGTAAAGAAACTAGAGAAAGTGCAAAGGTTTGCGACAAGGTTAGTTCCACAACTCAGGGGTCTGTCCTATGAAGAAAGGTTGAGGGGAATAGGACTAACAACACTGGAGGAAAGAAGGGTCAGAGGAAACATGATAACGACATACAAAATACTGCGGGGAATCGACAAGGTAGACAGTGACAGGATGTTTCAGAGAGGGAACACAGAAACAAGGGGACACAACTGGAAGCTGAAGACTCAGATGAGTCAAAGGGATGTCAGGAAACATTTCTTCAGCCACAGAGTAGTCAGGAAGTGGAATAGTCTAGAGAAAGATATAGTGGAGGCAGGAACCATACATAGTTTTAAGACAAGGTATGATAAAGCTCATGAAGCAGGGAGAGCAGAGACCCAGTAGCGGACAGTGAAGAGGCGGGGCCAGGAGCTGAGTCTCGACCCCTGCAACCACAATTAGGTGAGTACAATGTGGAGGGGCGTACAACACTAACAAGTCTCCAAGATGTTTTCCACCACCGCCGCCACCACCGCCGCCACCACCACCACCACCGTCACCACCAAAGCCGCCGCCCCACCGCCGCCACCACCACCACCACCGTCACCACCAAAGCCGCCGCCCCCACCGCCACTGCCACCGCCATCGCCACCACCGCCACTGTCACTGTCAGTAATATGTACTGAAGCATATTGTTATAGTTGTGTAGTGTATTACATTTGTGATCCCTTGTTACTTGTGACATCACAGACCCGCACCATGTGAGTGCTACATCAGAGACCTCTCTCTCACTCCGCTCTAGGCGTATAACTGAACAGGTCTGTGGCGCTGGGTACTGCTCCTTTCTTACTAATATACGCGTTTACCATCCATCCGTGACTTTCCTTCTGACTGCCTTTATCTCCAAGAACCCACACATAACAAATGGTGTCAGCAGTGGGCCCGTAATTTTATGGATTACGGATTTATGGAGAGATAAACTCTACCAAGACAGTGCAAGTGTATGCCTCCTGAGAACAACGCTACCAGCTACCAACTCAACATTCGTCAGCCTGTCTACAATATTTCCTAGTCAGCTAAGTGCTTTATCTCTTATTTGTTAAAACCTACGAGGGGTAGACCCGGTTTTGCAAATTAAACGTGATAATCCAGTGTGAGGGGGGGAGAGTGCCCTGTGCCCAGCCAAGATTACAAGCCATCGTACCTGTCCAAGCCAGCCTAGCCTTAAGCCAGCAAGACTAACCCAGCTGAGCGTTTGTACTTAAGCCAGCAAGACTAACCCAGCTGAGCGTGTGTATTTAAGCCAGCAAGCCAACCCAGCCGACTCTGAGAAGTAAGCCAGCAAGCCACGTGAGTCCGCGCATTCCTATCGTCCTTGTGCTCCAGTATATCGCTGTTTTGAGTGCCAATACCTTCCCTGTGGTATTCTGGGTTGCTCCAAGCCACCCTCGCTTTAGATTCGCGTGGGAGGAAGCCCAGCGTGTGGAACCACGTGAGACACTCACCAAGCGGTAACCTCACCCACGCGCCCAAGCCCCACGTGTGTGGCTTATTTTCACCCAATTTCTTGGGTTTATCGTCGATCTTTCCGGTCCACATAGTAAGGTGAAGATAGACTTTGTGACCTTCCAACTAGTGTGCCAACTATTAAAGCCTACATCTATGTGGATTCTTCATTTATGCACAAATTCTCCAATATTTTCCACGAGAGTGTAGTGGAGCAGCCGACGCCAGCCAGACGACAACAATCGCCACTTACCATCTACCACTCCAGCTTCAATCATCGCTAACAACGTTCTACAGCCTAGAGACATTTATTTTGTTTTTATTTTCAGATAATTAGAGACATTTGCGAGTGCTTGAGAAATTTTGATCATTATAGTGAACCTTGTGTTATCCTGGGACTTGTGATTTCATTATAGACAGTGTTATGTGTTAAACTCTTTACTTGCATTAATTTTGAATTTTCCTAGTATCGTCCCTGATTAATTAATGTGTCATATTGCATTTAAATAGTATTGTGTTTTACCACATCTGCAGTAAGTATAGTTTTACTGAATATTGTGTGCATTTTAAATAAGTTATCCCTTGTGTTATTTCCCTTATTATTGTTGTGTTCCAATAATTTTTTCCCCCAGTATTGTCCCTGTGTTAATTCTTGTGTTCCATCAAGTGTTCTATCCCAGAGTATTATTCAGTCGTTTACCCTTGTTTGTTATTGTTGTGTAATTAATTTTGCTTGTCCCAGTAACCATGTATTTACTTTTTCCCAGTATTTCCCTGCTAATTCTTATGTGTTGCAGTCAGTGTTTTTCCCTTGCACCTTATTATTGCTCTGTGTAATTGTTTATTTTTGTAAAGTGCTAATGTGTGTCACCTTTGCATACTACCGTTATAAATTTTATAGAAGACCCTAATTTCTTCTGCTAAGTTAATTACCTCAAGTTCAAGTCCATGACTTTTTGTGAATTTGTAAGTCCAACAGTTATTTATCCTTGACGATTTGTACTCCTGCTCCTGTAAGTGTTATCTTATTTTCTTGTTAAATATCTTGTTCATTTTTTATTCATGTTACAGTGTTGTTTGAACAAGTTCACTCTTAAGTTTGATTAAAGTCAGTGTTCTTAGTGAATTGTTTCAGTAATTGTTGCATTGAGTTACCTTGCTTTGCTTGCAATTAAGAGTAAGAGTGTTCAAACTAGTCCATTTCTAATATCTTTGTTCTTGTGTTGCAAATTTTTTCCCCAGTGCAATTTTATTGACTATTGATAATTCCTGAAACTGATTTTGTGCAATTTAACTAGTGTAATAAGTAATACTCTAGTGAATTTTCTCAGTGATTTAAGAAGTAACTTTATTTTCATTTGTTGCCAGTGAATATTTTAATTGTTTTGTGCAATTCCCCTTTTAGTGATTTGTTTCATCAGATTGTTGCTCTTTCCATAAGCATTATTGAATTTTATTTAATTATTTTTGCATTGAATTATTAATTTCTTGTTGCAATTTTTGTTGAAATTTAAAAGTAAAGAAAAGTCACCTTGCAGTTAATTCAAGTTAAAGTAAGATTTTTGAATATTAATGTGTTAATTTTTTCTTGCCAAGTCAATTTCCAGTGAGTTATCTTTTCTTAAAGTATGAATCTCTTGCAATTCTTCTTACTTATGCAGAGTAGTTAAAATCGTTAATACCAGTTAAGCTGTGTTGTACTATATATACTTTCTTTTATTCTTTTCTTTTTGAGTTCTCTTTCATTTGTCTGAAATCATGTCTCAAGTAAATTTATGCGATAATAATGTGTGCTGCTACTCAGAGCTATAATGATAATCAGTCAGTAAAAAGTTCTCATAGTCCATTAATGACTGAACGACAGTATCTAGCTTTTGAGCAATGTGTTTGTTCTTTCAGCTTGTATCAGAGATTTGCCAGAGTGCTGCAGAATGTGAAGTTCAGATTAACTTCTTGTAGACTTGTGAGTTATTTGTTAATGTAGCCGAGCAGTCAGGCACTAGTAATACTGTCACTCCTGTCTGGAATCCAGTTCCTATAATATCTTGCATGCAAAATAGTGTCACCTTACCTAGGGCGTCTGAAGGTATCCCAGACAACCTTGAGTACTGAGATAACTATCCCTGCGATAGTAGTTCTCCTCAGGGGATGCCTTGATAAAGAAAGACTACTGTAATGAGTTATTCCATCTCTTGCTGATGCACAAGCTATTGAAGAATGCCGTTTCTGTTGCTAGTGTACTCACTAGAGTGCCAGTTGTCCCTTGTGTTCCAGATAGTGATATGATCCTAGTTGACAGTAAAACCTTGAAGAGTATAGTGTTGTATGGAGAGAAATTATTACCTGCAGTAAGAGATAGTGAGAGCCGTTCTCCTTTGCTCACATTTTGTGTTATTGAGTTAACTATTTCAGCCGGGGAGAGTTCAATCCACTCCACCGAGCCTGTTCATTCCTTCAGTAGGAAAGTGATCATAAGCCTTGAGCTAAAGATAGAAAATCAGAAAATCCAGTTTAGAACTGAAGTTATTGACTGTGTGTTTTGTTCTCAGATTTCAAGTATCTAGTAGATCTTTGTGTGTTCAAGTTCTCTCCGAGTTCTGAGTTTTAACAGTATGACCCGTGTGCACCGAGTCTACCTTTTCTGTTAAAACTTCTTCCCTGTAAATATTTATTCTTCCTCAGAAGCCGTAGAGTGCATGAATACAGATTGATTGATTTTATCAGTTGAAATTGTAATATTATGCAATGCATTGTGAATTAAATCAAGAACCATTACAATTACATTAAGAACCATTATATTAAGACCAATAATAGTAAGATCAGTTATTACTATCTATTCAGTCAATTTAATCCTGTTATAATTTCCTTGATTAGTTCTAAGTTATAAATGTGTTTGCTTTGTATAGAATCACCCCAGTATCACCTGCCTGTTCAGTCTATAGAGTGTATTGTATGCTGAGACGTCATACGTAACATGGCCGAGCTGTCAGTAATATGTACTGAAGCATATTGTTATAGTTGTGTAGTGTATTACATTTGTGATCCCTTGTTACTTGTGACGTCAGAGACCCGCACCATGTGAGTGCTACGTCAGAGGCCTCTCACTCCACTCTAGGCGTATAACTGAACAGGTCTGTGGCGCTGGGTACTGCTCCTCTCTTACTAATATATGCGTTTACCATCCATCCGTGACTTTCCGTGTGACTACCTTTATCTCCAAGAACCCACACATAACACCACCACCACTGCCAACACCACCACCACCACCACCACTGCCACCACCGCCACCACTGCCACCACTGCCACCACCACCACCACCGCCACCACCACCACCGCCACCACTGCCACCACCGCCACACCGCCACCACCACAGTAAACACAGACAACTAGCAGTGGCAGACATACTAGTGGAGCCAGCACAACGCATCATTCACAACACTCGCAGAGGAAGAAAACATTTTCATAAATTCACTTCTGCAGACTATTTGGAAAAATAAACGACTGAAGATTTCTGTACCAGCAAACCTGTTCTAAATAATTCACTTTACCATGCAAGGTACCCACCTTACTAAATACAAACTACATAATATCGTTTTTCCTTCATGTATATTTTGAGAAAAAACAAAGCAGTTTCAACAAGTGTGGCTGGAAAGAACTTATTGTTTATATATAAATATATATAAATATGTTTATATATATATATATATATATATATATATATATATATATATATATATATATATATATATATATATCAATAACAACACTGCTACTAGCTGAGGATTCGAACCCATGTCGTTTTGGCCCGCCTCATGGTGAGCGAAAATCACATGATGATCTAACACAAAGGACCATGCAATTCTACAAGAATCACGCACCCAACAGAGCTAAGTGTTTTACCTTGATCAGAGGACATACAGTGGTGTGGATGCCTTTGAGCTAATTTCATTCTACTCCCAGTTTGGTGTACTAGCCTCCACGAGCGGTCTATATATTACTGTAACCACGAACGAGTGGTATTTAATCAATAACAACACTGTGACTAACCGAGCCGAGGCACCCACACCACCGTATGTCCTCGGATCAAGGTAAAACATCTAGCTCTGCTGGGTGCTTGATTTTTGTAGGATTGTGTGGTCCTGTGGGTTAGAGCATCATGTGATTTTTGCTCACCATGAGGGGCCAAAACGTCATGAGTTCGAATCCTCGGCTAGTCGCAGTGTTGTTATTGATTAAATACCACTCATTCATGGTTACAAAAATATAAAATACTGCTCGATGAGCTAGTACACCAAACGGGGAGGAAAATGAAATTAGGTCAGAGGCACCCACACCACCGTTTGTCCTCGGATCAAGGCAATACTCCTAGCTCTGCTGGGTGCTTGATTATTGAATGACTTCGTAGTCCTGTGGGTTAGAGCGTCATGTGGTTTTCGTTCACCATGAGGTGGGCCAAAACAACATGGGTTCGAATCCTTGGCTAGTCACAGTGTTGTTATTGATCAATACCACTTGTTCGTGGTTTCAGTAATATATTATTATTATTATTATTATTATTATTATTATTATTATTATTATTATTATTATTAACACATCCGCTGATTCCCACCAAGGTAGGGTGGTCAGAAAAAGAAAAACTTTCATCATTCACTCCCTCACTGTCTTGCTAGAGGCGTGCTTAAATTACAGTTATAAAACTGCAACATTAACACCCCTCCTTCAGAGTGCAGACACTGTACTTCCTATCTCCAGGACTCAAGTCCGGCCTGCTCTTTTCCCTGAATCCCTTCATAAATGTTACTTTGCTCACATTCCAACAGCACGTCAAGTATTAAAAACCATTTGTCTCCATTCACTCATATCAAATACGCTCACGCATGCTTGCTGGAAGTCCAAGCCCCTCGCACACAAAACCTTCTTTACCCCTTCCCTCCAACCTTTCCTAGGCCGACCCCTACCCCGGCTTCCCTCCACTACAGATTTATACACTCTCGAAGTCATTCTGTTTCGTTCCATTCTCTCTACATGTCCGAACCACCTCAACAACCCCTCCTCAGACCTCTGGATAATAGTTTTGGTAATCCCACACCTCCTCCTAATTTCCACACTCCGAATTCTCTGCATTATATTCACACCACACATTGCCCTCAGACATGACATCTCCACTGCCTCCAGCCTTCTTGTTGCAACATTCATCACCCATGCTTCACATCCATATAAGAGTGTTGGTATAACTATACTCTCATACATTCCCCTCTTTGCTTCCACGGACAAAGTTCTTTGTCTCCACTAACTCCTAAGTGCACCACTCACCCTTTTCCCCTTATCAATTCTATGATTCACCTCATCTTCATCTGCTGACACGTCCACTCCTAAATATCTGAATACATTCACCTCCTCCATACTCTTTCACTCCAATCTGATATCCAATCTTTCGTCACCTACTATTTTTGTTATCCTCATCACCTTACTCTTTCCTATATTCACTTTTAATTTTCTTCTTTTACATACCCTAAAAAACTCATCCCCAACCTCTTCAACTTCTCTTCAGAATCTCCCAAAAGCAGTGTCATCAACTGTTGCGAACCCTGTTTGTTAAACATTTGGTATTTTTAATATTGTGTATATTTTATTATCATTGTATATTTGAGATATTTCCATTATTAGCTAAAACGAAAATGTCTTACTTTATACTATCATTTGATTTAGCTATGTCTTAGGTAGGATGCAACATTTGTATTTTATGTTTGATAGTTGTGGTTGGCTCTCCACAAGGAAAAATGTATGGCTAACTATCGGCTCACTGGTTTACCCGTGTCAGCCGTACCAATGTGAGTCAACGTCATCACACCCAATGTTTGGAGTGTAGGGGTTGACCTCAGTCAGTTACCCGCTGATCTCTCATGGGAGACATAGCGAATCCTCTCCTCGGTCGTTGATTTCCTTTTTTAGTTGATTTCCTTTCTCAAGTCTGTCACATTCGAGTTCTTGCATACTCTGATGATTTATTGGTTCAGCTTACTGAATAAGTCTTGGTAACCATTGTAGGTTACCTGGTGGTTGAGATAATTGGTTGATTTATCAATATTCATATGCTGGTTGAAATACTTCTTTATAGTTATATATTTTTATATTTTTTATAGTTATATATATAATGTACGTACCAATAGAAGTGTAAGCGTTAAGCTCCTTATTTTATGTCAAATATTGTATCTTTATATACGTATAAGCTGTATAACCCTTGTGGTTTAGCGCTTCTTTTGATTATAATAATATAATAATTTATATACGTATATATTTTATCAAACCATTATACTAATAAAGACTTTAAATTTTAGTTATTTGTTTTGCAATCCCGAATTATTATTACAATTAATACAATTTGTTACGAAACCGTAAATAAGACAAATGTTAAAAGAAAGTGAATTACCTTAACTCTGTACCATCCTCAGGAGAATTAAGAAGACCAGTTTTGTAACAACCTCCTAGTGATAACTCCAATGAAATGCGAACGATCACTGCTGAGACCTAGTGATAACTCCAGTGAGATGAGAACGATCACTGCTGAGACCTCCTAGTGATAACTCCAGTGAGATGAGAACGATCACTGCTGAGACCTCCTAGTGATAACTCCAGTGAGATGAGAACGATCACTGCTGAGACCTCCTAGTGATAACTCCAGTGAGATGAGAACGATCACTGCTGAGATCTCCTAGTGATAACTCCAGTGAGATGAGAACGATCACTGCTGAGACCTCCTAGTGATAACTCCAGTGAGATGAGAACGATCACTGCTGAGACCTCCTAGTGATAACTCCAGTGAGATGAGAACGATCACTGCTGAGACCTCCTAGTGATAACTCCAGTGAGATGAGAACGATCACTGCTGAGACCTCCTAGTGATAACTCCAGTGAGATGAGAACGATCATTGCTGAGACCTCCTAGTGATAACTCCAGTGAGATGAGAACGATCATTGCTGAGACCTCCTAGTGATAACTCCAGTGAGATGAGAACGATCACTGCTGAGAACCTCCTAGTGATAACTCCAGTGAGATGAGAACGATCACTGCTGAGACCTAGTGATAACTCCAGTGAGATGAGAACGATCACTGCTGAGACCTCCTAGTGATAACTCCAGTGAGATGAGAACGATCACTACTGAGACCTCCTAGTGATAACTCCAGTGAGATGAGAACGATCACTGCTGAGACCTCCTAGTGATAACTCCAGTGAGATGAGAACGATCACTGCTGAGATCTCCTAGTGATAACTCCAGTGAGATGAGAACGATCACTGCTGAGATCTCCTAGTGATAACTCCAGTGAGATGAGAACGATCACTACTGAGACCTCCTAGTGATAACTCCAGTGCGATGAGAACGATCACTGCTGAGAACCTACTAGTGATAACTCCAGTGAGATGAGAACGATCACTGCTGAGAACCTCTTAGTGATAACTCCAGTGAGATGAGAACGATCACTGCTGAGAACCTAACAGTGATAACTCCAGTGATATGAGAAAGATCACTGCTGAGAACCTCCTAGTGATAACTCCAGTGAGATGAGAACGATCACTGCTGAGAACCTCCTAGTGATAACTCCAGTGAGATGAGAAAGATCACTGCTGAGAACCTCCTAGTGATAACTCCAGTGAGATGAGAACGATCACTGCTGAGAACCTCCTAGTGATAACTCCAGTGAGATGAGAAAGATCACTGCTGAGAACATCCTTCAGACAAACTACCAGAGCCGTGTAAAAATAAAATTCTATTTTCACCATTCTTATTACCACCATCACCACCATTGTTATCACCGCCACTGTTATCACCACCACTGTCAGCATCAGTGTTATCACCTTTCATTACAGGATGGGTAACTCGCCCACAGGATGGGTATGGAAAGACTACCAACTACAGAAAGGGTATGGGTAGATTATCCCCCCACAGGCCTCTATCACAACCCTCACAACCATACCACCACCACCACCGCCACCACCACCGCCGCCGACGCCGCTGCCAACAACAACAACGAATAACAAACAAGAGCAACAACAACAAAAGTCCATTAAGTAATGAATATTTGAGTACTATAAATCTGGCTTCGTTGAAAATCCTTGATGAGTTGAAAGCCTGAAAACAATCGCTCTGAGTTAAGTAACTTACTGTTAAAGACTTCCCGATGACCTTAACTGTGAGTTAAGTAACTTACTGCTAAAGACTTCCCGATGACCTTAACTGTGAGTTAAGTAACTTACTGTTAAAGACTTCCCGATGACCTTAACTGTGAGTTAAGTAACTTACTGTTTTTTAAAAGTTTCCAGTGCGAAGGAGGTCTTCAAAGGGGTTGTCTTTGATTCGAGTAAAGGGAAGAGTGGCCCTAATTCCATGGATCAAAAGCCTTCCCACCTCCTCCCCATCACTCCCATGAGGGAAGGCAACGTGTCTGACGTGCTGGCAATGTGTGTATGTTTGTGCACTCTGTGTATTTAGGGTTTGATGCCGGCGAATAACTCTTGATCCATGGCACAGGATCAAGAGTATATGTACTTCCGTCTGTGATATTGCTTGGGTGCCAACACTATGCATGTAGTACCATTTGTACGCTTGTTTCAGTACGAACACTATGGGTGTACTAATGAACATTCTGACACGTATACACACATGTATACGTGTCCAGACGCCCTAGATTTGCCCCGGGGGAGAGGGGCGCATGTTGAGGAGAGACGGTGGGGTGCGTGTAGGTCCCAGGAAGGGGAGATTGGAGTATGTTGTGCCCCGAAGGGGAGATTGGAGTGTGTTGTGCCTCTGGAAGGGGAGATTGGAGTATGTTGTGCCCCGAAGGGGAGATTGGAGTGTGTTGTGCCCCTGGAAGGGGAGATTTGGAGTGTGTTGTGCCCCTGGGAGACTCAACCCCAGGGTTGTCCGGCCTCCCAACCCCAGCATCTCATCTTAAAACATTTTTGACAACAACAAAAAATAAAAGTATTGAATTAACACCAAAAATATACTGCATTGACAGCTTAGTGTATATTTGTAGAAGCAAATATACAATACGGAAAAAAATGTATTTGTTCAAAAGTGCACAAAAATAAATTCTTCATTTGGCTAAAGTTAACAAAACAAGTGAATTACTTAGTCTTATTAGAAAAAATAAACAGTTTAGTGAGACTTCTGTTTTGTATTTTACTTATGAGTAATTCAAAGCAGCGAGCTCCAGCTTACTGAGCGACCAGAAGCTTACTTGGCTTCAACAAGAGCTTGGACAAGTCCTGGAGTCAATATATATTAAATAATTTATCGATTTGTAATTTTTTAGTAGAATTAACGAAAAATTTATTTACCAAAGAACTGCATAAAAATTCTGTTGTACCTTAGGGAGCGTTCATGCACCCTTGCTGAGGCTTCACTCACCCTAGGGAGTGTTTATGCTCCCTTGCTGAGGCTCTACTCATCCTAGGGAGTGTTTATGCTCCCTTGCTGAGGATCTACTCATCCTAGGGAGTGTTCATGCACCCTTGCTGAGGCTCTACCCATCCTAGGGAGTGTTTATGCACCCTTGCTGAGGCTTCACTCACCCTAGGGAGTGTTTATGCACCCTTGCTGAGGCTTCACTCACCCTAGGGAGCGTTCATGCACTGCTGCTGAGGTTTCACCCTAGGGAGCGTTCATACACTCTTGCTAAGGCTTCACTCACCTTAGGGAGCGTTTATGCCCTCCTGCTGAGGCTTCACTCACCCTAGGGAGCGTTCATGCACTCCTGAGGCTTCACTCTAGGGAGTATTCATTTATCGATTTGTAATTTTTTGAGTAGAATTAAGGAAAAATTCCTTTACCAAAGAACTGCATCAAAATACTATTGTACCTTATGGAGCGTTCACACACCTTTGCTGAGGTTCCACTCATTCTAAGGAGCGTTCATGCACCTTTGCTGAGGCTTCACTCACCCTAGGGAGCATTCGCGCACTTCTGCTGAGGCTTCACTTACCCTAGAGAGCATTTGTACACTCCTGCTGAGGCTTCATTCTCCCTAGGGAGCATTCGTGCATTCTTGCTATAGCTTCACTTACCCTAGGTAGTATTCATGCACTCTTGCTGAGGCTTCACTCACACTAGGGAGCAGTCATGCACTCCTGCTGAGGCTTAACTCACCCTAGGGAGGATTCGTGCACTTCTGCTGAAGCTTGAAGCTTCACTCACCCTAGGGAACATTCATGCACTCCTGCTAAGGCTTCACTCACCCTAGTTAGCATTCATGCTGAGGCTCCACTCATTCTACCTGGAGTCTACTTGGAGGGTGTTCAGGGGGTTAACGAGCCCGCGGCTCAGTGCTTGTCCAGTGACTCCGAGTGTTCCCAGTAATTAAGGTGTCTGACGGAACATATATGTTCAATAGAGGTTGTCTGTACATTCTCTAGACCTGCGATTTCACCTGCCTTGAATGGAGATGGTAGCGTACAACAATATTCCAGCCTAGAAAGAACAAGTGATTTAAAAAAGATCAGCATTGGCTTGGAATTCCTTGTTTTGAAAGTTCTTATTATCCATCCTATCATTTCCTCACAGATGTGATAGTGGCACTGTTGTGATCCTTGAAGGTTACATATTCTGACATTAACCATCCCAAGTCCTTCACACTACTTTTCCGCTCTATTGTGTGGTTAGAGGTGGTGGTATACTCAGTTCTAGCTATTATTTCCTCCAGTTTTCCATAACAGTGTAAATGAAATTTGTCCTTATTGAACATCATATTGTTATCCGTTGCCCATTGGAAAACTTGGTTTATCTCTGCGTGGAAATTTACCATGTCCTCAATGTATGACACTCATGCAGATTCTAGTATCGTCTGCAAAGAATGACATATCTATGTCTGATATAAGGATGTGGAACAGAATGGGGGCGAGTACTGTGCCTTGTGGAGCAGAGCTTTTCACTGTGGCAGCCTCCAACTTAACTCTGTTTACCACTACTGTTTGTGTTCGATTGTTTAAAAAGTTGAAGATCCATCTGCCCACTTTGCCGGTTATACCTTAAGCACGTATTTTGTGAGCTATTACATTATGATCGCACTTGTCAAAGGCTTTTGCAAAATCTGTGTATAATACACCTACATTTTGTCTTCCAGTGCATTCAAGACCATGTTATAGTGGTTCAGTAGTTGTGAGAGGCAGGATCGACCTGCTCTTAACCCATGTTGCCCTGGATTGTGCAACTGTAGTGAATCCAGGTGGTTTGCGATCATGCTTCTTAGTACTCTTTCAAAGATTTTTATGACGTGGGACGTTAGAGCTATTGCTTTATGGTTCTTAGCTATTGTTTTGTTGCCACCTTTATGGTGTCGGGTTATAAGCGTTGCTTTTTAGCGAGTGTGGGATTACATCCGTGTCTACCTGGAGTCTACCTGGAGAGAATTCCAGGGGTCAACGCCCCCGCGGCCCGGTCTGTGTCTATGTTAACTCTCCATAGCATACTTAAAGGAACGCCCATGGGGTTTCTCGCAGTTCATAATGAGTCTGGGCCAGGGGCTGAGTGGAGTTAGGGTTTTGTTAAAATTTGGCATACATACCTGGAGTCTACCTAGAGGGTATTCCGGGGATCAACGCCCCGCGGCCCGGTCCACGACCAGGTTTCCCGGTGGATCAGGGCCTAATCAACCAGGCTGTTACTGCTGGCCGCACGTAGTCCAACGTATGAACCACAGTCCGGCTGATCCGGCACCGACTTTAAGTATCTGCCCAGCTCCCTCTTGAAGGCAGCCAGGGGTCTATTGGTAATTCCCCTTATGCATGGTGGGAGGCTGTTGAACAGTTTTGGACCCTGGATACTTATGGTGTTTTTTCTTAGTGTACCAATATAAATCAGGTGCTTCCAAGCGTTCCCAGTAGCTTAGGTGTTTGATGGAATTGATATGGGCAGTAAAGGTTTTCTGTACATTCCAGAAATCTGCAGTTTCATCTGCTTTGAACGGAGATGTTAATGTACAGCAGTCTTCCAGCCAAGAGATAAAAGGATCATCAGTGGCTTGGGATCTCTTGTTTTGAACGTTCTCATTATCCACCCTATCATTTTCTTTGCAGTTGTGGTCTTTGAAAGTGAGACCCTAAGACATTACCACTCTCAGGTCCCTCATATTATTTTTTTCGCCCTATTGTATGATCAGATTTTGTAGTATACTCAGTTCTAGTTATTATCTCATCCAGTTTTCCATAACGGAGTAGTTGGAATTTGTCTTCATTGAACATCATATTGTTTTCCGTTGCCCATTGGAAAACTTGGTTTATATCTTCTTGGAGGTTAACCGTGTCCTCAATAGATGACAGTTTCATGCAGATCCTAGTATCGTCTGCAGAGTATGACACGGTGCTGTGGATTACATCTCTGTCTATGTTTGATATGAGGATGAGGAACAGGGTGGGGGCGAGTTCTGTGCCTTGTGGAACAGCTTTTCACTATAGCAGCTTCCGATTTAACTCTATTGACCACTACTCTTTGTGTTCGATTGGTTAGAAAGTTGAAGATGCATCTGCCCACTTTGCCAGTTATTCCTTTAGCACGTATTTTGTGCGCCATTACGCCATGATCGCACCTGTCAAAGGTGCATTCTGTTTTTATTCCAGCGCATCCAAGACCATATCATAGTGATCCAGTAGTTGCCAGAGACAGGAGCGACCTGCTCTCAACATTGACAGGGTTTTGAGGTTTAGTCATGAAAAAGTCAATTTGACTGTCTATCTTTAGACTGATTAGTGGCTCGCTAAACCCAGAATCGTATTGAGACTTCTGAGTCTCATTCAATTTTTTATTGTTATCTGTGTAAGTTCCATCTTGTCTGAGCAGAAGCCCGATACTAGATGTGGTTTTGTCTTGTTTTTGGCATATGAAAAGAATTTTTTTTTTTTTTTAATTTATCTCACTAATTGCTTTTAAGTCCTGTCTTTCCTGGGTCCCGTATAAATAATTTTTCTTGAGCTTAATATTTTCCACTTCCCTGGTCAGTGCTTCCTTCCTTATTTCATATAATCTAGCCCCCCATGATTAGTGATTCTTCGCCTTCTCCTGTAGAGGGAGCATCTCTCTCTCTTTCTCTCTCTCTCTCTCTCTCTTTCTCTCTCTCTCTCTCTGTCTCTCTCTCTCTCTCTTTCTCTCTCTCTCTCTCTCTCTCTCTCTCTCTCTCTCTCTCTCCAGTTTACTTCTCTTCTTTTTTCTTAGGGAAATATACCTTGAGCATATTTCAGCTGCTTGAAAGTTGATCCTTTCAAGGCACTGATTAGGGTCCATGGTATTTAAAATATCTTCCCAACATGTTTCCTTCAGGACATGGTTTTCTTGATCGCAGTTGATGTTCTTGATGTTGAAGTTGAATTTGGTGAAAACACCCTTGTAGCTGCATGCATTTTGGTGGTAAGGACCCTTGCGTATGTAAGTCTGGACGTCGATTAGACTGTGATCCGAATTAGTTGTTTTTGATATGTTTCTTACCAGGTCATCATATTTATAAAAATAAAGTCAAGTGTGTTTTCCAGTCTTGTTGGCTCCACTGTCTGCTTCCTTAGTGTGTGTTTATTGTGAGATTCAGCAACACGTGTGTGTGTGTGTGTGTGTGTGTGTGTGTGTGTGTGTGTGTGTGTGTGTGTGTGTGACTTTTCATCTGAGCTGCCTCCAGGGATTATTTCTGCTATAGCATTATTTGCTACAGTCTTCCATTTTGCATGTCTTAGACTGATATTACCAAGCAGCAAGATGTTTGGGGCTGGGGTTGGAAGGTTTTCCAGACAGTAAACAATTATCAATAACTGTTCCTTTAACGGTTGCATCTGGTGGCTTATATAACCACAATGACTAAGTTCTGGTTCTCGATCTTTATTAGTGTTCAGTAACTGCGCAAATCCTTTGAAACGTTCATGCACTCCTGGTGAGGTTTCATTCACTCCCCTAGGGAGCGTTCATGCACTCCTGAGGCTTCACTCACCACCCTAGGGAGAGTTCATGCATTCCTGCTGAGGTTTCACTCACCTTAGGGAGCGTTCATACACTCTCAAGGGAACATGTGCCCGGTGTACAGTCCTGCTCTACAGTCTGAGTGATAACGTACTACTCTTCACTATCCTTTCCTTCCTCTCGTATTCTTACTCTCTCTCTCTCTCTCTCTCTCTCTCTCTCTCTCTCTCTCTCTCTCTTGTAAGACCGCATTTAGTTTTTGGTTTCCAAATTACAAATACGATTACAATAATCTATGCCATCATTAAGACAGTATAAATAAGCAGGACTCAAAACACTATATCTCTTCTTCTTTGAGAAACACAGTATACTAGAAGATTTAATTCATATCTCCCCGAAAATGAAAGAATTTAATACAAACACGAAGACATGGAACCTCGGGACAAGAGATGCAACACAAACTTGAGGCTTGAAACTTTAAGTAGAAAAAGAATACAGTCATTTAGGAATTTCAAATTAAACTTTCGTACAGTGTAGGGCATCGTTGTGCTCAACGGAACGTTGACTTTAATTTAGAAACTACATTAGAACGATCAGGTAACCATGAGCCACCTAAATCATAACTGGAATAGTAGTAAAAGAAGTAGATATGTTGATAGTAATAGTAGTAGTAGCAGCAGCAGCAGCAGCAACTGTGGCAGTAGTAGTAGCAGCAGCACTATTATTGTTATAATTAAAAGGAAGCGCTAAACCAAGTAGTAGTAGTAGTAATTCTTGCAGTAGAAATAAAATCTTATGTCCACATTTTCTTTGAAATTTTTATGACATTTTCTCTATGTCTGGATTTTTTTCCCACAAGGCTGTCCACGTTACAAGTACATATGCGGAACTATAGACACGTCTGTCAATATTTAGAGGTACCAACCATCAGAACATCCTTGCAACGTACTCACTGAATGTGCTGATCTTGGCTGCTTCTGAACACACTAAATGTTTGGATGTTTACTTACATTTCAATACAAAACACGGACACAGTTCTGGATTTGAAAGACATTTACAATGTTTTATATTTGGGGTCTGCCTATTAAGGATTTTTTTAGTAAGTGCCTTCGCTGGCTCCAACTTCACCCTATCACGTATAAACAATAGGATCATAAGAAATAGGTGATTTCTTAAAAAGTAATATAACCACAGTGAAAAGTAGCAGTTTTCCAATCACTTGGAACGATTACTACTTTTCGCTGTAGTTATATGGGCAAAAAAATGCCGATACCGATACCAAATTTTCCGCAGATACCAATACTTTTTCCTATATATTTTTTTTATTTTTAAAATTATAATGACTATGTTCTATATGTAATGTAAAACTTATTGCACAATGGGTATTAAATGACAGAGGAAGGTTGCATATTAAATAGCATAATTTTTCTGAAATAATAATGTCATTACTCATTACCTGACTTGCTTTGTTGTCTATAGGTTTTTAAAGGTGATTGTGTTTGTGTGTGTGTGTGTGTGTGTGTGTGTGTGTGTGTGTGTGTGTGTGTGTGTGTGTGTGTGTACTCACCTAGATGTACTCACTTACTTGTGGTTTCAGGGGTCGAGTCATAATTCCTGGCCCCACCTCTTCACTGGCCTCCAATGGGTCACTCTCCCTGCGCCATGAGCTTTATCATACCTCTTCTTGAAGCTATGTGTGTATGTGTGTGTGTACTCCCCTATTTGTACTCACCTATTTGTGGTTGCAGGGGTCGATTCATAGCTCCTGGCCCCGCCTCTTCACTGATTGCTACTAGGTCCTCTGTCTCCCTGCTCCATGAGCTTTATCAAACCTAGTCTTAAAACTATGTATGGTTCCTGCCTCTACTACGTCGCTTTCTAAGCTATTCCACTTCCTGACAACTCTATGACTGAAGAAATACTTCCTGACATCCCTTTGACTCATAGGAGTCTTCAACTTCCAATTGTGACCCCTTGTTTCTGTGTCCCCTCTCTGGAACATCTTGTCTCTGTCCACCTTATCTATTCCTCGCAGTATTTTATGTCGTTATCATGTCTCCCTAACCCTCCTGTCCT
>WNWK01027851.1:0-25923 GCA_009830355.1 Cherax destructor | reverse complement strand
CTTTCATACTGCTGTGTTGACGACAGTTTCACGAATACCCTGGTTAGTCCATTTAAGGCTACACCATATAGGTCACCTATGTCAATCTTGTATGTATCCTTCAACACCATAGGTAGGATTGTACCGGCTGTGGACGGGTGCAACACGCCCTTTACAATTTCAATACAGACAGTGTTGACGCGACGTCTGGCAGCTGCCGCCATGTTGAAGAAAATAAAGTTTCGTCTCGGCACCACCAGGAGGCAGAGCACCAACGACCGCCCAGTATGGTTGCTGGACGAGGAATGACCAGATATACTCGGTGGGGGGGTACTTTGGAGACAGCTCCACCATAGGCCTCCAACAGTACGTCCATCTTAGTGTAAGTTTTATCAGACAATGGAAGCACACCTTCCCTCAATAATGTTAAGTAACTTCCTGTATCTCTGAATGTATTGATTTCCTTCAATTGAGAATCGTTAAGCCCTATCTTACCTCTGGAAAAATATGGGCTCATGGCAGCATGAATTTTCTTTTCGGACATGTTTGCCCATCTTGGTCATCTAGAGAAAGAATTTTTTCCAGACTCTGGTACTAGATTTGTTTTTGAATCTCTATATTCTTGTGACTTTGAAGATACTATCTGCGTGGGAGGCCAACGCACTTTTTTGTTCATGTCACTTTCTAGTCTATAACAGTACTTTCTTAAATGTCCTTCTTTCCGGCAATAAGTGCAGAAGGATTTCTTCTTTCCTTTTCTGATTCCCGATGTATCAGAGAGACAGAGTTGTGAACATTGTCTGTTCTGGGAAACGAACGAGAAGCCAGCATAGGCGTGTCTGCACGATATCCTCTCATCGCTCTAGGTTGGCGGTCTTTATTAACGGACCTCACTTCCCTTCTTTACCGTTTTATTAAGAACAAGTTGATTAGAAATTTCGTAGTGATCTACCAGGGCGGTTGTTTCCAGAACATCAGATGTCTGATGATCTATTAAGTATTTTTGCAGATCTACTGACATTGCAGCAAAAAGTCTTCATGTAATATCAGTTGAGTTAAGCTGCCTACAGAGTCACAATTTGAAGATCTTCGCCATCTTTCGAAAGCAACTTTCTTTTGGCGAGCAAAGTCTACACATGTCTGCCCAGGCTGTCGTTGTAACGAGCGAAAAGCACGTTGATAACTTATGGGGAGCATGTCGTGGATTCTAAAATAACTTTCTTAACGGCATCATAATCAATATATTTCTCATAAGGAGGGAAGCAACACATTTCTGAGCTTTACCTGATAGAACGGTGTGTAGTAGCGCGGCCCAGTTTTCTCGAGGCCAATGATGGCTCGAGCCTGATTCTCGAAAACTTGAAAGTATGTTTCTAAATCAGTATCGAAAAACTTAGGGACCAAAGAAACGGCCCTATGTATGTCAAAGGTATTTTCTGTTGGGACACTGGGCTTCGGATCCTCTTTCATTTTTCGACGTTGTTCAAAAAGAATAGTTTCTCTTTGCAACTGCTCATTATTTAACTTTCGCTGTGCCTCTATTTGAGCAGTTTGCAGCCGAATGAGGCGTTCCATTCTATCAAATTGCACTTGAGATATTGGAGCTGAAAGCCCAGGCGGAGTTGGAACGTTAAACCCTTTATCAGGGCGTTCCTTAGGGCGAACGCTCTGAGTAGCCGTTCCTAAGGACTCTAAATCCGGAAGAGGATCACTATGTTCCGACATCCCAGCTCTGTACACCGGGAGGGCCATAGCTCCAAGTATGTCTTGCGAGCTTGGCCCTGTCTGACTAGAAGGGAATGATGATATGCCCTTCTCAGGCTCCTGATTTCCTGCTTCAATCGAGTTTTCCAAATCATATATTAAAGACCTATTGTCCAATTGTGAAATTAGACTTTCCGAGTCTGAAACATCAAGGGCTTCTGCTTGATGTGGAAACTGAATGTTTCTTATTATTGACCGGACAGTCTCAGCTGTGTACCGATTATTGTAGGGTATCCCAAGGTGCCTTGCTATACGCCAGCAAGTTTGTAGCCTTAATGTTTCTAACTTGGACAAAGTTAGAGTCTTTATTAACTGCTCTAGCTGCATGTCCATATTGATTGCTCTCAGGCGATGGGATAGAAACTACCTCCACCTCCTTGGATCAAGAGCATCCCGGACAGGCCCCCACTTGTTACGGTCCTGGCCTGAGACCACTAATTAGTTTAGCAGTTATCGTAACAACAGTACAGCAGGTGCTAGGAATTATCAAAGTACAAGGCGAAATGAGATCTTTAAAGGTTTTTCCAGATTTTATTTAAGCATATACTAAGTTATTTAGGACACTTAGTAAAATAAAATAATCTCAACCTCCTTACTCTTAGCAGGGTGTACACACTATATAGTCCTTTACTGTCACTCTCATAAGCACCACAAGTTACATTTATCTGTACACTCTTAATATAATACGTAAAGAGGATATATAAATCACTTCCTCTGACTTACAACACTTCACAATGTCAAAACATCAATAACGAGCTAGGGTTTATCACTAGACTTAAGTAGAGAATCACTACACTAAAGGTCACTATCACTGTTTCCATACGAGTCACAACTCGCTAGTGATCCATAGTTCCAAAGTCTATTCTGTAGATAGAACTTGAGGAAATAAGAGCCTCTGAAGATATGCTCACCATACCAAAGGTGAGAGAACTGAAGAGTCTCGAAGAACCTCAGAGGGTAAGCTCACCATACCAAAGGTGAGAGAACTGAAGAGTCTCGAAGAACCTCAGAGGGTAAGCTCACCATACCAAAGGTGAGAGAACTGAAGAATCTCTGAGGGTATCCTCACCACACCAGGAGTGAAGGAATTGAAAAGTCTGAGGGTATGTTCACCATACCAGGGGTGAGAGAGAACTCAGTATCAGAGCTATTAATTAAGGTAATGCTCACCATACCAGGGGTGAGAGAGAACTGCCCTGAGTAGAGCGCCTAGGTTTGACCTCTACTCGGTATAGAAGGGGGAGGGGACACACTAGCAGCTAATACTTCACCCCTTACCTCTAAGTTTCCTACCTAAACACATACATAACTAAGTATACAAGTTTATAAAGTAAGATATTTTTAGTTTAGCTATTACTGAAAATATCTCCAATATAAACTTATATGATAATCGATATAATAATAATAATAATAATAATAATAATTTTTATTTCAATGCATGTTACAAGTGTACAATGTTATTGGTAGTTACAAATATAAAACAATTATGAAACTGTAATGCAAGGAGAGCCACTGGCATGCCATGGCATTAGGGGCAGTTTATTCTAGAGACTTATTCACTAAGTACTTAATGCTAAAGAAATTGATTGAGTTTATTCTAGTTCTGTATTATTTAAATTATTAAATGGTTATACATACTATTTAAAGACAATACAAGAGAAATTGGTTGAGTTTAATCTAGTTGTAGAATTTATTTCAAATTACAGTATGTTGATGCTATACTAGTATAATAACAATACTAGAAATAGTTTTTAGAGTTTCATCTAGGTATATATTTTATTTCAAATTAAGAAAATGATGATACTATAAGATTTTAAATGACAATATGATGATATGAGATTGCAACAAGTGTTAAGGAGGATGAACATATCAAATTGCGATCTTCTTAAGTAAAATAATATTGGGTTTGGAAGTTTGTTACAGTATGAGTATTTAGTATAGGGTGAGTAGGTGATTTTTGAGAAGAGTCTTGAATTGATTTTCCGACAAGGTTAACTTGATATTTACTGGTAATGAATTCCAGATTTTGGGGCCCTTTATGTGCATAGAATTTTTACATTGGTTAGTATGGACTCGGGGTATGTCAAATAGTGATCTGTGTCTTGTGTCATGTTCGTGGGACCTATTAAAGTTGTTGAGGAGAATTCTGAGTGCAGGGTTAATATTAGCATGTAGAGTTTTATGTATGTAGAAGGCACATGAATAGGTATGAATATTTTTTAGGTGAGTAGTTTTAAGGTTCTGAATATAGGTGGAGTATGCTGTCTAGAGTGGGAATTTGTTATCATCCTGACTGCAGCCTTTTGCTGGGTTATGAGTGGTCTAAGGTGATTTAATGTTGTTGAGCCCCATGCACAGATTCCATAGGTGAGATAAGGGTAGATAAGAGAATGATATAGTGCAATGAGAGCTGGTTGAGGCACATAATAGCGTATCTTAGATAATATACCTACTGTCCTTGAGATTTTCTTGGAAATTTGTTGTATGTGTGTTTGGAATTTAAGACTACTGTCAAGGTGGATTCCTAGGAATTTTCCCTCTGTGAGCCTTGCGATGGGTGAACCATTTAGCGTTATGTTAAGTGGAACATTTGTAGCTTTGTTTCCAAACTGAATGTAGTAGGTCTTGTCCGTATTGAGAGTAAGCTTATTTGTCATCATCCATGTTGATATTTTCTGTAATTCGGCATTAACTGTGTTGGCTAGTACGACTGGATTTGGGTGAGAGAAGACATATGTTGTGTCATCTGCAAACAAAATGGGTTTGAGTAGTTGTGATGCATTCGGTAGGTCATTTATGTAAATGAGGAATAGGAGTGGCCCCAGGACACTACCTTGAGGGACACCGACTGTAATTTGTTGTGTGGAAGAGTTCTCTCCATTTGTGTTCACGTACTGACTTCTGTTGCTAAGGTACGACTTTAGGTAGTTGAGGGGTGCCCCTAATACCATAGTGCGCTAATTTTGTGAGCAATAAATCATGGTCGACTGTATCAAATGCTTTGCGTAGGTCTATGAAGATTCCCAGCGGAACCTCTTTCTTCTCAAGTGCGGTGTATATTAACTCTAACATGTGTGTTATAGCATCGTTTGTGCTCTTGTTGGTCCTGAATCCAAATTGACAGGGGTTTAGTACATTGTGTGAGACGAGGTAGGAATAGATCTGTTTATGAATTAATTTTTCGAAGATTTTAGAAAGCAGTGGTAAATTTGAGATTGGTCTGTAATTGTTCAAGTCAGTTTGGTCACCTCCTTTGTGGATCGGGGTGACCCTAGCTATTTTGAGAATTGATGGGAAGGTTGAAGATTCAATGGATTTATTGAATAATGCTGCTATAATTGGTGACAGTACATGTGTAGCTTTTTGTACATAAAGGGTGGTAAGCTGTTTATGTCTCCTGCTTTGTTTTTAAGGGTGTTGATTATGTGTGAGACTTCAATTGAGTTGGTAGGAGCTAGGAATAGTGTATCTGGGTAGGTGTTGGTGAGGTAGTCTGTTGGACGAGTGTTCGAGCTTGGGATCCTACTCGCTAGATTCTTTCCTATGGTGGAGAAGAAAACATTAAGTCTGTTTGCTGTCTCAATTGGTGAGAGTAGGGGTTCGTCTGTTTTTGATAATTTGATGGTATTGTTCGTGGATATCTTTTTATTTCCTAGAATTGTAGATAGGGTTTTCCAGGTCTTTTCATATCACCTTTTACGGTCTGGAGTCTGTTCTCATAATACAATTTTTGGACCTTCTTATCAGGCTAGTAAGGATTGATGAGTAGCGTTTGGATTGTTCTCTGGTTATTAGACCCCTTCTATATTGTTTTTCATATTGGTGCCTCTTATTTATGGATTTAAGGATGCTGGGTGTTAGCCAGGGATTGTTAAGTCTCTTAGCTGTGATCTGTTTAGTTTTTTTCGGGCAATGTCTGTTATAGAGGTTATGTGTTTTTTTAAGAAAGTTCTTGATGCATTCATTAATATCTGAGTGTGTTTCCAATTCATTAAGCCAGTCAATGTTCGTCATAGCTGATATAAAATTATTAACAGCAGACTCATTATGTAGTCTGAAGGTAACTTTTGCAATTTCTTGGGGCAGAATGCCTAGGTTAGTTATGAGAAAGGTAGGGTAGTGGTCTGTGGTGTTTTCTGTGATTATGCCTGATTTTTGAGGAGATATTGTGTTAGTCCAGATGTGGTCTAGTAACGAGGTACTATTATCAGAGATTCTTGTAGGTTTTGATATTGTTGGTAGTAATAAGCAGTTGCTCATATACGCAAGATACGCAACATGCACCCATTCTGTTGTCTCCAGACTTTTCAAAACCATTTTCCTTGCAGATTGACGCTTGTGAGTCTGGGGTGGGGGCAGTGCTTCTGCAATCTGGGGATGATGGGTTGCAGCCTGTGGCATATTTTTCTTCTAAATACCAGCCACACCAGAGGGCCTACTCTACTATAGAGAAGGAGGGCCTGGCTCTACTTCTGGCATTAGAGCATTTTGATGTCTACGTGGGCCAGTCCTCTCAGGTGGTCACCATCTACAGCGACCACAACCCTCTGGTATATCTCCAGCACATGAAGAACAAAAATACCAGACTCATGCATTGGAGTATTAGGTTGCAACCCTACAATATAAAAATTATACACATTGCTGGAAAAATTAATACACTAGCTGATGTGTTGTCCAGAAGTCATTGTATTTAGTTAGGATGTGTTAGGGACTTTGGGTAGAACCAGCCCTTTTTTTCCCCTAGTGTTTTTTTTTTTTAGCGAGGGGGGTGCCCTGCTACCGACCACAGGCACCTTGGACCTATGCTAGCCCTACCGTCTGCTGTCTCACTCTTAAGTTTAAAGCTGGACTTTATGTCTCAAGAAAAGTTTAGCTTTAACTAATGAGCGGGATGGTTGAGGGGAAAGGCGGTCCCATTATTATAATGTGCCATGGTGGCACTCTACCCATTTGAGGTGGAAGCCTAGTCTTGAGCCCTCTTGGGGTGGGGGTGTTGCATGCAAAGAGTATGTAACCTTTATTCAGAGCATGTTAAACACACCCACATAGGCTCCCCTCCAACCAGCGAACCATCGTTAAGGGTTTGGTGATGGGGCCCCATCATCAAATCAACGACTCAGTTCAGCCAATTAAAATGCGAGTTTAACAATGACAAAGGTGATGTGGTTACCACTCGCGGTTTGTCATTGGAATTCCTGCATAGAGCTGGTTGTGGAAAGTTGTCTGTCTTTTGGCTGCTGCTTAGCCTAGACAACTGTGGCGTGCACTAAACACTACTCCTTTGTATATAGTGTACATATGTGTAAATAGCCCTTTGTTATATTTGGTGAAGGAAAAGACAAAAGTCTTATATAATCACAATTACTTGGTGAAGGAAAAGACAAAAGTCTGGAATTAATCTAACTGATTTTTTGAAGGAAATACAATTTCAATACATCTTCTACTGTGTTTCTTTGCTCCAAGCTCCCTTTACACTCAGGTTAACAGGCCATTGAACCTGAGGTTGTAATAGTGGGCTAAATTGGGATGACTTGACTATGGGTCAGGTAGGTGGTTTTGGTTGCCAATATGACGTTTTTCAGAGCGTAGTTCTAGCTGCCCAGACAACCTTTGTTCCAAGTAGGGAAATTAGATCTAACAAAAATGATCCTAAATGGATGAACAATAGATTAAAACATCTCATTGTTCAAAAGAGAGGCATATATAGGCGTATCAAAAGAGGGGATGGACAGATAAGAAATCAATATTTTCAATTAAAGAGAGAAATAAAAAAAGGAATAAGAAAAGCAAAAAGGGATTATGAGGCTAAAGTCGCAAGGGATTCGAAGACTAACCCAAAAGGGTTCTTTCAGGTATACAGAAGTAAGATTAGGGACAAGATGGGCCCACTTAAGAGTAACTCAGGACAGATCACGGACAGTGATAAGGATATGTGTGAAATTTTCAATACTTACTTCCTCTCAGTTTTTACTCAGGAAGATACTAGCGGAATTCCAGAAATAATAAATTATGTAGAACTGGAAGATAATAGACTATGCACGATTGGGGTAACTAGTGACATGGTCAGACAAATAGAGAAATTAAAACTTAACAAATCCCCAGGCCCTGATGAACTGTTTGCAAGAGTTTTAAAGGAATGTAAAGAGGAACTTAGCAAACCTTTGGCAAATCTTTTCAATATATCACTACAAACTGGCATAGTGCCAGACAAGTGGAAAAGGGCAAATGTAATACCTATTTATAAGGCAGGTGACAGGTCCTTAGCTTCGAACTATAGACCAATAAGCCTTACCTCCATAGTTGGTAAATTTATGGAATCAATAATTGCCGAGGCAATTCGTAGCCATCTTGAAAAGCATAAATTGATTAATGAATCTCAACACGGTTTTACTAAGGGGCGTTCCTGTCTTACGAATTTACTAACTTTTTTCACTAAGGTGTTTGAGGAGGTAGATCATGGTAATGAATATGATATTGTGTATATGGACTTCAGTAAGGCTTTCGATAAAGTTCCACATCAGAGGCTACTGGGAAAACTTAAGGCACACGGAATAGGAGGAGAAATTTTTTCCTGGGTAGAGGCATGGTTGACAAGTAGGCGGCAGAGAGGTTGCATAAATGGAGAGAAATCAGAATGGGGGCGCGTCTCAAGCGGTGTTCCACAGTGGTCAGTTTTGGGCCCCTGTTGTTTACAATTTACATAAACGACATAGATGAGGGAATAAATAGTAACATAAGTAAATTTGCTGATGACACCAAAATAGGCCGTCCAATTCATTCAAATGAGGACATTAGAGCACTCCAGGATGATTTGAATAGACTGATGCAGTGGTCGGAGAAGTGGCAGATGCAGTTTAATGTAAACAAATGCAAAGTTCTAAATGTTGGGCAGGACAATAACCATGCCACATATAAGCTGAATAATGTAGATCTTATTACTTGTGATTGCGAGAAGGATTTAGGAGTTCTGGTTAGTAGTAATCTGAAGCCAAGACAACAGTGCATAAGTGTTCGCAATAAAGCTAACAGAATCCTTGGCTTCATATCAAGAAGTATAAATAATAGAAGTCCTCAGGTTGTTCTTCAACTCTATATATCTTTGGTTAGGCTTCATTTAGATTATGCTGCACAGTTCTGGTCACCGTATTACAGAATGGATATAAATGCACTGGAAAACGTACAAAGGAGGATGACAAAGTTGATCCCATGTATCAGAAATCTTCCCTATGAGGATAGACTGAGGGCCTTGAATCTGCACTCTCTAGAAAGACGTAGAATTAGGGGGGATATGATTGAGGTGTATAAATGGAAAACAGGAATAAATAAAGGGGATGTAAATAGCGTGCTGAAAATATCCAGCCAAGACAGGACTCGCATCAATGGTTTCAAGTTGGAAAAGTTCAGATTCAGGAAGGATATAGGAAAGCACTGGTTTGGTAATAGAGTTGTGGATGAGTGGAACAAACTCCCGAGTACCTTCATAGATGCTAAGACGTTGTGTAGTTTTAAAAATAGGTTAGATAAATACATGGGTGGGTGTGGATGGGTGTGAGTTTGGACCTGCCTAGCTTTTACTACCAGGTCAGTAGCTGTACTAATTCCTTAAGGGGAAGTGACCTGACCAGGTGGTAGGCTAGACAATTATATGAGTGGGTGCGGTTGGGTGTGAGTTGGTCCTGACTAGCTTGTGCTAGGTCAGATGCAGTGTTCCTTCCTTAAGTGAATGTAACCTGACCTGGCTGGGTCAGTGCATTGGCTTAAGCCGTTGTAGATTTGGACCTGCCTCGCATGGGCCAGTAGGCCTGCTGCAGTGTTCCTTCTTTCTTATGTTCTTATGTTCTTAACACAGTTCCACTTCACATGATAAGTCAAAACATTGCCATCGCCATGGACAACGGCAAAATATATACAAAAGTACACCAAAATCATCAGCCAGTAACCAAACATATTACCGTCCTCTAACATCACCAAGTCTTGAATCTACCTGAAGTCCACAGAACCCACTAACCAGTGTTCATTACCTCAGACCATACACAAACTTAGTTAATAACACACCACATCAACACACTGCACCATAACTTAACACCCAGCACTGAACAGGACAAACCCTTACTCTTCCCCAATTACAAACCCCCCCCCTTAATAACCCACACACCCAAATCCACACCCCCACTCAATCACACAACTTACACACCCAAACCCATCAGTCTCCCATCACCCAGTATAAAGGTCATCCGTCCCCACCCACTAACCCCCCGTACCAATTTCAGTCAATCACAAGCCACAACCGTACATTCCTAAGCAAGTCCCAGAGCCAAGCCCCCTTAAACTCCTACAAAACCCCATTAATAACTCTCCCACCCGTAAATTCCTATAAGCCGAACTAAAATCCTTCTCCCAATCACTCCCATGCACCTGCCTGTTTCTACATTTCGTACGGTACATTACCGCAGCCAAAGCCCTAATTCTTTCCCTTATTCCCACCTCCCTCAATCAACACGACCCACACACGAAATCAACCAAACAATACATTAGACCTCTCCTAACCTGATCAGCCGGGCTGTGGATCGTACGTTGGACTGCGTGCGGCCAGCAGTAACAGCCTGGTTGATCAGGATCTGGTCCAACAGGAGGCCTGGTCACAGACCGGGCCGTGGGGGCGTTGACCCCTGGAATTCTCTCCAGGTAGACTCCAGGTAACCCTGCCATCCAATCCACCCAAGTCCAGGTATAGTGCCCCTCAACAACTGTATCCCCTCTCCCCCAAGTTTGTGTACCACCCCCCCCATCCACTCCTGCATCGGCACCAAAGCTTCACAGAAATATATCACATGCAAGACAGTTTCCAACATACCACACCTCTCACACCTGCCCTCCTGTACCAACCCTATACTGAAAAATACCGCCCTGGACGCTACCGCCCAATGTAAAAATCTGTACATCTGTTCCCTATCTCTTGCACATAACCTAAGTCCTTGAAAACCCCTTCATATCTGAACCCAATCATATACCGGAAAACCGCCACACCTCTACAACCTTAGCCTCCGCACCAAGACCCATCATCCCATTCACCTTCAATTTATGCGGTTCCGTAATTACCCATAAATTCCTCAACAAATCTCTACAGTAATCTAAATCCTTTCCCCCATTCATTCACCTCCCTCAATATGCACCCCACCCCACCCTCCTCCTTTCCCCCAAGCCCCCTCTCCTCACCAAGCACCGTCTCACATACATACACACCAGTCTCCGCTCCAACCAAATTAAACCCAAACCACCCACCCCTACTCCGTTCCTAACAATTTCCTTTCGCAACCAATTCCTCCCATACGCCCAGATATACTTGAATACTCTACGCTCCAACTCTTTCACATCCACCTGCAACAGTGGGTACATGCCAGCGACATACCAAATCCTACTGTAGACCAATGTGTTGACAGCAAGTACCCTCTGTCGCAAAGTGAGATCACTTGGCCTCCATGCAGACATACACAACCTCGCCCTTTGCACCACTCAACCTGAATTCACCTCTCTCATCTGATTCCTATCCCTCATGTATACAATTCCACAGATAGTGATGCTATCCACCACGAACCACCCATACCCCTGACCCATGCCCCCCCATCCAGGATCCTACCTCCAACATTTTCGACTTCGCACCATTCACGCTCATCCCGGTGGCCTCGTAAAAAGTCCTTAAACACCTCTGAACCGTCTCGAAACCCACCACATTCTCCAATAGCACCGTGGTGTCTTTTACATAACCCACGACACCATCTATCCCACAGCCCCCTGTCCCTGTACCCCACCGTCCACTAATCTATAGAATGGATCTTGCACGCATGCAAAGAGAAACTGCGACAGGGGACAACCCTGTCGCAGACCCCTATCCATCTCCACCACACCCCCAAGCCTGCCATTCACCTGTATTCTAACGCTAGCACCTTCATATAATGACCGAACCCAATCCACTACCTCCTCCCTGAAACCCTGTCTCCTCATCAACTCAAACAACACCTCACATTCCACACTGTCATACACCCCTTTCCAGTCCAAAGCTAAGATGCCCCCTACCACTATCTAAAACCCCTTAATCCTCTCATGCCCCTTAAGCACCCCTCTACCCGGGATCCCCCCCTGACCCCTCGCAATCACCTCCTCAAGCACCCTTTTCAATCAATTTCCCAATATTTTTGCAAAGATCTTATAGTCTGCATTCATGAGCACCAGTGGCCTGTAATTACTCAACATATTACCTACCTTTCCCTTTTTCACCAAAACCATTACACCCATCCCCATCCCTTTCCCCATCCTCCTATTCCTCTTCATCCTATTCATCACTTCCACCACACAACCTCTCATACTATCCCAGTGTTCCCTATAAAACTCATTTGCCAACCTATCTATTCCAGGAGCTTTGCCTTTACTAAGCCCACTCACCGCCTCCCATACCTCCTCTTCGCTGATTACCCCCCGTACCCTCCCTATCCCCCTCCTCTAACCTCCCCACAATCCCCTCTGTAAGAATATTACAAGCCTCCAACTCCACATCCACACTAAGGTACCTCTGAAACCACTTGTCCACGTACACCCTTATTGCCTCTGTATCTCTAATATTCATTCCCCGCTCATAACCATCTGCACTCTCCTCTACTTCCACATATTCCATTGTCATTCTCTCCCTACGCACTCTACATTGACCTCACACATATTTTGAGGGTTTATCCCCCCACAAAACATCATCTATACCCGCCTTCATCCTACACGCCCCAAACCTCTCATTCTGTATTTCTATCAATCTATTCTTCAATTCCCTAATCTCCCCCATAACTGCATAGCCCCCTCTCACATAACAACTCTGTAACAGCCCTTCTATATATCATTGCATCCCATATCGCCATTCAGCCTCCTCCTTTCCCAATCTCTGATAAAACATACGTATGTGCGGTTTTCTCACCGACACCCACCATCCCACCAAACCTTCCTCCCGACGACCTTGTTCCCATAACCTACCCCACCAACCCGCAAACTCAACCCTTTTATCCTCACCGGATAACAACCTAACATTCAATTTCCAATATCCCTATACCACTTAGCTACTCCCGACCAATCTACCTCAGCCAACACCCCCCTGTGGTCAGAAAAACCCACATCCAAATAACTAATCCTACCCACCACAACAGACCCTGAAACATAAATCCTATCTAACCTAGCCCCATAACCCTCCTAACAAATGTATGCTCCCCGAACCCTCTACCCCAACAACATCCCCAACCCCGCACTTCGTAATAAATCCCTCAGTTTAACCAACACACACCGCCCCCTAGGCTCAACATCCCTCTCCCGAATTATGCAGTTAAAATCCCCCCCAACTATCGACACCCCAGGTAATCCCCTGAAAGCATAGATCATTACATCCCTTAAAAATTCCACCTTCACCTTCCTGGAATGTTCTGCCAGCATGTATACACCCAAGAAACATACCCCACCCCACTCCCCCTCTACCCTCCCTATCCGACCCCCCTCACACTCTTCCCAAGCATATAATTTAAAAGAGCTAGATTCTGCGACTGCTACTGCCACCCCGCCCTTTAATTTCCCCGATGAACCAGCATACACCTTATATCCCGTCAATTGCAACTCACTTCCGCACCGAAAATTATGTTCTTGTAAAAAAGCTACATTCACACCATACCTCCTCAATGTGCATTCTACCCATGCCCTTTTAATCTCCTCCAGCAAACCATTTACATTTAATGTTAGGCACTTGAAAACAATTGTAAGGGTTTGCCCTTAGGCCGCAGTGGAGGCTGCGAGACCGCCTTCCCCTTACCTCCTGTTTTACTCATCTGCCTCCCACCCTTGACCTTTTCTCTATCATGCAAAACTCCCAGGTCCTTTCTCGCCACCTCCACCATCGACTTTTTACCTGTCCTCTGTGCTGGGGTCAATACATCTTCCTATCAGTCACTGTGCCCGACCGCTTCCTCGATCCAGGCACCACTTCCATACTATCATCCCTCTCTACACTCTCTTGCCGATGCACCTCAACCGTGACGTGCTCTCGGACTAAAGACTGCTGCTCAACACTGCTACTCACCAACTCATCCACCACACTCACTGCCTCATCCAAACCTTCACATGCCTCCACACTAAGTACTGGCAACGGGTCATCCAATATCTCCCATAATACCTCCTCCAAATGGGAATCCTCGCCGTTGCCAGGGTGCGTCTCACCACCACCAGCAGCCTACTGTACAGACGCCTTTGGCAATGTATGACACACCTCCTGTCATCCTTCAACAATCTCGCTCCATAATCTAGTTCTGGCCTCCTTAGCGTCCACCGGATCCTGCACAACCTCGTGCATCCTTACTTCCATGTCTCTTCGTTCAGCATCCACCCGTTGTCCCGTCCTCCAAATGCAGTCAGCAGCCACATGCTCATATGACCCACACAACCTGCAGATCCTTCGTTGTCCCATGTACGTCACGTATAGCTGGGTCCTAAATTCCGGCAGGACGACGTAAGATGGAATCGGCTTGCGTAATGTCATTTTCAGGAGTATGTCCCTCAAAAGGCCCTCCATCGGACCCTCACTCCACTTCCCGGCCATGGCAGCGTGCACAATGCCGTAAGCTCCAAATACTTCACTGATGTCCACTGAATCCGATTCAAATGGCACATTCTTAACCTTAATCCACGTGTAAGTATGCGACATGTCTTTCAGTCGTACTTGTAGCCCAGAATGTACCGTATAGACTCTGTCGTGATGGCGGTCGATGGTCCTTTCGACACCTCAGCCGTTAAGATTTTTACAAAGACTCTATTAATGCCGTTGAGTGCCACGCCATACAAATCTGCAGTCTCCAAACCATAGACGTCTTGCAATATGTTTGGCAGAACTGTAGCCGCAGTAGCCGGTTGCAAAGCCCCAGTCACCATATCTATACAGACTGTGTTGAGCCTGCGTCTGCTCGCCGTCGCCATGTTTACAGAAAATGAAGTTATCGTTGATCACCGCTAGGTGGCAGCCCAGGGAACAGCACACCCGCACCCGACAAGAGCTGGGGGGCCAATATCAGCGAGAGGACGTCCGCGATTTCACTCCAAGCACTAAGACCCAGAGATATTTTTGGGTTATCCGAGTTGTTCAGAGCTGAGAGGAAACTTATTTGCTGTCATTTCGAGCCCCATCCCATCAAGAGGGTAAGGCGGTGACTAGCTTGCTTGCTCCCCCTCTCATCTCATCACTCTTCCACCACATCCTACCTCCCTCAATACCCCAACCACTACACTGGCCTAACCACAAACACTCTTTACACTGCTGTCCTTCTAACTTTCCTGTCTTCTTTTCGGCAACTTCGCCTCTGGCGATTTAAAACAAGGCAAGGTGACTATCCAGTAGCCCTGTGGTATTTTAAACTCTGGTCGATTATTGCCTTGGGCCACGTCCCCCTCACTTCCTCGAGGGTAGGCTATGTTAGGGGCTGACCTTCATAAGTCAGCTGAAGTAGGAATGTAGGGCGCTTAGGTAAGTTTTGCTTTTTTCCAGCATATTATACCTGGAGTATACCTGGAGAGAGTTCCAGGGATCAACGCCCCTGCGGCCCGGTCTGTGACCAGGCCTCATGTTGGATCAGAGCCTGATCAACCAGAGCATAGTTAGGCTGACAGCAGAGTCAGCCAGGCTGACTGCTGTTCCACAGAACTGTGCTCTTCTTTATTGCGAGTTATTATGTAGACCATAACAAGTTTTTTCTGATGTTTACTTTTCAATTTCATCTACACATACACATCACTCCAAACACCCTACTACAAACACACATATATACTTACATGTGTACACATTCTCATAGTCATATCTGCACTCTCCCACACGACTGTTTAAATTAAACAATACTGTATAGTGTAAGAGAAATAATTAAATTCCTGATTATATAATTTCAATTTTCTTTAGAAATTGGAATGAGGGTTACAATATTTTGATGAAATATTTTGGGAAAATATGTAAATAGGTGAAGAAGTGACTAACTTGAGAGACGTGGTTAAGACAAAGAAGATATTCTTATAAATCTTAATAAACACTTTGTTTACGTAGAATTAATTATTAAATAAATCAGTTTTCACATATACACTTCTCGCACCTCTTCATTAATAACATAAAAAAGACATTCACCACCACAGATACAAAATAAAAACTATCGGGATGAAAATAAAAACTGTCAACTTGGATGATTCGATCTCTTGACAAAAATAATTTTGGTGGTTGCTGCCTCAACCTGGCCAGTACGTCTCTTTGTTAATATCTCTGATACTGTTGTTATGTACTGAGATGTATGAATGTTAACATATATTGCACGCTGAATGTTGTGGTGGACAATGTTGCAGAGATATATGACACAAAGCCAGTAAGTAATGAAAAAGACACAATTGTTGAAAGGAACTATTGAATTTAGGAGTTTGTTTCACAGGTGAAAGTTCCTCTCTGCTGTTATGTGTTTTTCCACCACCATACGTTGTGTTGTGATGTGTATAAAGTCTGTCTGCTACACCAGAGTTAATAACACTGTATGTAATATGTTTGGTAAATAACTAATAGAAGACTTATTGGCAGGATTCTTTTCTTAGGATTTTTTTCTTAGGATTCAAGTGAATAAGACCTGACGCTAATGGAAGAATACTACTGGAAGGATTGTTACCAGGAGACTATTGGTAGAAGATCTCTGGTAGGTTTCTGTTGGAAATAGTGCTGGCAGGACTCTGTTGGTAAAAGACTATAGGTAGCGGTTCATTTGATACTTATAAGATGAATCAAGTCAGCTGGTATTATACGTCTGCGTGATCGTGTTGTCTCCACGGAGACTATCCTTTCAGTGACTTAATTTCAGTTCCCTTCTGGTGGGAAAGACTTTTGTCTCTTTGTCACATTGCAGATATAATCAGGGCAGATGCTTCCTCTAGTAAATTAAGGATGGACGATATATATGAGGGAACACAGTAGAGGGTGACCATTGTCATTCCATGGCTGTGTCCTCTTTCTTCAGCAGAAAAACAATATTTGATGAATAGAAACCTCGCAAACCTCAAATACAACGACTAATACATTCCAAGAAGTAAGGAATGGCACCAAGTCCAGCTTGACACCAACTGCAAATAAAATGGTGACCAATAGAAAATTCGCTGTGCTGGACAAGCTAGAGTTGGAAGGCAGTGATATTGTTCCACAGAGGAAACAAGAATTAAACAACGCAGAATTATAAGATTTCCTGGAATGACTGATGTTATTTGATGTGGGGACATGTGGGGACAGTTGAGGGACAAATAATAGTGAGGGAAGATCAAAGGATGATTTTGAAAATCAAGTGAAACATTTTTGTAGCCGAGAGTGTGATGGACTGTACAGTATACTACAGAAATATTTAAAAAAATTATGATAAATAAAAACAATTATATACATACATTTATTTATTTATTTATTGTAATATCAATTATTCACGACTAGTTGCGGAGTTTACTCTATCATCAGACACTGTTCAAAATCATATAAGATCAGTTATAAAGTACCTGATCTTAACATATCAAATATTATGTTATTATAAGTATTAAGAAAAGATAAAAAATTGAAAGTAGGAATAGAGTAAGAGAGTTACTTTGTTTCTAGTTATATAGTTTTATTTTTGAGATACTGGAAGAAAGCAGAGCTCACCTGTCGGTATTTCATAGGTGTCTTGTGTTGCAACATCCTATGTGGACACTGACGCCAGATCTTCCGTGTCAAGAAGGTCACTGTCTGGACCAAGACTTCTTACATTCGTGTATGTCTTTTTCTGAGAAACAATTGTCTAATATATTAGGACAGAAGATTATGATCGCTAAATATTCACTTTTCTCCTGAATGATATTATGGAAAACAATGTTTTCTTTGGGAGCCAGTGGAGTTTTTTTTATAATAGTTTTTTGCTTGACTTAGTACAAACCTTCTTGATGTAGTACTCAGGATGCACATCTTTTCTGACCTGTTGGTTTATAGTGGAAACTTCTTGCTCTAAGCGGCTTGGCCAGCAAATCCCTGACTATCTTAGGAGTAGACTAGACACTGTTCTTGTCTTAACTTAGATTGATTGTTGAAATAATTGACACAAGTTGATGTGTTGGAAGCTTTCTGTAAACAGTGAGCTGCTTCTTATTTTCTGCTGGTATTCGTTGTTCTTCTTGTTAATGTTCTTCCTCAAGAATGTTTGTCCTGTGGTTCTATGCTTGTTCTTTCTTTGTTACCATTTTCCGATGTGTTTTTATCCATAAGTTAGCTTCTCTTTCAGTTTCCTCCTTTATTCGCTTGTCCGAGGTGTTTATTTTCTCCTTGTTTGTTGTCTTCTCCAGTGTATATTCCATTGCTTGTTCTTTCTTTCCTTGTTTTTTTTCGGTGTATTAGTTCAGACTTCAGGTAAGGACCCACTAGCGGCGAGGGAAGTGGGGACAGAAGAAGAATAGCCGGTGAGAGGAAGAGCTGAAGGAGAAGAGAAAGAGTCAGGACTAAACCCAACAGTCTAACTACTTTAGGATTTTCGGTGTGTTTTATTTCGGTGCCTTCGTTCATCTATTAGTTTTTTTTTCTCTACTAGTTTTAGGTGATTATGTGATTATTAATTTCCATGGAGACAGTGTTATTATTCAGATACATATTACTCTTCCTGTTTTACCAAACCCATTAACTAGTGAAAAAAACGTCCATTTTTTTTGTCTATAACTTTCAGGTGTTTGTCTACAACAAGCGCTGCTTTGTAAGCAGACATAAGCAGGTCACACAACCAGGTCACACATATATGACGTTGTAAGTGTTTTGATTTTGCGTTTCATTTTTTTAATTAACTTGAGCAATAATATCAACCCGAGAAAATGGTTGAAATCAATATATTCATTTTTTTTCTTATTAACACATCGGCCGGTTCCCACCATGGCTGAGTGGCCCGAAAAAGAAAAACTTTCATCATCATTCACTCCATCACTGTCTTGCCAGAGGCGCACTTACTCTACAGTTATAAAACTGCAACATTAACACCCCTCCTTCATATTAATCTGAACAGCATGAATATATTTCATAATATATTAAATATAAATTATATTCACCTAATAATAGACTTGATATTTGTATTAATTTTGTTTCAAATTTATTTTTAATAATAATTTTATAATCGTAATAGGGTAAACTTAATTTCTTTTTCTTATTATATTATTTATATTTCGCATAAGTTTTATAAGGGTTTAATTAACATTTCGTAATTATCTATGTTGTATTATATATTATTGTTGTGTTTGATAATTAGTGTTAAAGTTGACAGTAGTTATTGCAATTACAACTTCCTACTGGAGTTGACTCAACTCCTCAAGTGATCTATTTGCAAAGAAATATTTCTGCATTCATTTTATCATTGAATCTTTTTCATCTTAACCATTAAGGTTGGTATGACTTTCAATGTTGCTTTATAAATCAATATAAAATGTCGCAGATTTTCCACCTAAACTACTTTATACATCAGATGATATTAATTAATGGAAGTTCATCTGAGACATTAACAAGAAGACGCGTCGGCCAGGCTCTAAGATGCTCTGACAGGAGACGCGGGTTATTGGTTATTAGGTTATCATTATGGCAATAGATGTCTGCTAGTTGACTGCCCAGTGCGGTCACAGCAGCTCTGACTTCCGTTTTCAGTCTCCCTACGATCCCCGTTGGAGAGGGGAATTTCTACCTTCATCACGATGAGCTACGCAAATCGTGTCAAGATCAAACCCAACAGTGGCACTGTGAATGATTCATCCAAACTTGCTCTAGCAGTTGCTGTTAAGAGCGTGCTACAGGTGAAGTTCAACACCATATTGACCCTGAAAGAAGCATTTATTGTTGTCTGCAACGATGATGAAGATGCAGAGAAGCTACTCACTACAACAGCCACCACCACTCTCTCTGAACGAGGATTTACTGTCAAGTCATCTCCAGCTCAGGGCAAGGAGAACAGTTTTCCTTAAGAAACTTGATAAGCTTCTTACATTCAACCTATCGACGAACTCAAGACATCCATTGAAGATCAAAACTCATGGGCCACAGTGGAGAGCATCATGAAAATACCTACAGCTTCCTCCATGCTCAAGGTCACGTTTACCGACGTCAACATGGCTGCCACTGCATTAGCCGACGGTCTTGCTGTATATTATTACTTCGTCAGCCCCAACTGCATCGAGGCTGAGAGATTCCACTACATTTCTCACTGTTGGACCTGTTACTCGTATTCACACAACACCAGCGACTGTCCTGTGAAGGAAAAGAAGTTTTGCACTACATGTAGTAGTGAAGGACATGATTTTAGATCATGCACTGCTGCTGCTCCACCAACACCATCCTGCCTCAACTGTAAAAGCAACGATCATCACACACTTGCTGCTAAGTGTCCCACTCGTAAAGACATTCTGAAGAAGACCCAAGAAGCAGCACAGAAAAAGTCATCTTCAAAATCACCCACCTATGCTGCTATTACAAAACTACAAGCTACCACAACTAAAATTCTCCAAGCTTCCACGCAACCTACTACTACCAGCATCGCACCTGCCAGTGACCCCACCACCATCTACTACTGTATGGTATATGCTCATATGCATAATGCTGCTGTTCCTGGAACGTTCAACACCTCCATCAACGAACTCTTCAAATTAAACAACATGCCAGAGTTCAAATTTCCAGATTCTCCACCATCTTCTCAACAATACTCAACAATACCCAGCATATTGTCGACATTACCTGCTGGTGGCTCAGCTGATGATCCACCACCACCAACACCCGTCGTTGGTCACACAGTATCCCTGCGATCCCCGTCGGGGAGGGGAGTCTTTACTGCGCTCTGCATCACCAGGATGCAGTACTCTAACCGAGTCAAGATCAAGCCATCAAGTGGAGTCATAGATGATACCACCAAACTAGCACTTGCAACTGCTGTTAGCGGCATTCTGGAAGTCAAATTCACGGCGATATTGTCACTGAAAGCTGCCTTCATTGTCGTCTGTATCGACGACACTGAGGCAGAGAAGCTTCACCACTGCTGCTACTACCACGCTGCAAGACCGGGGTTCCAAGTCTGACTTCCCGGCCTTGAAGGCCAAGAGGACTGTGTTCCTCAGACGCCTAGACACTCTCATCACCGCTCATGATACCAATGAAATTAAGACATGCATAGAAACGCAGAACCCTTGGGCAAAGGTGGACTTTATTAACAAAATACCCAATGCTTCATCCAATGGACTGGTTATCCAATATTTCCATATCAACGCAGCCTTCATCGAAGCAGAGAAATTTAGACAAATCCCACAATGCTTTAACTGCTATTCATACCATCACATAACTAAAGACTGCCTAACCAAGGACAAAACGTTCTGCTCCACCTGCAGTAATGAAGGACATGACTACAGGTCCTGCACCACCACTACTCCACCGAAATGCTTAAACTGCAAAAACGATCACCACACTCTTGCTGCCAGATGTCCAATCCGCCGAGAAATCCACAAGAAACAAGTAGAACAACTCAAGAAAACCACTCCCCAGACCGTAGTCTGATACCACAAAATTCTCAAGGCCACGCAAGCGGCTGCCACCACCAACACTACACCACCACTACATGCTGGCGAATCTACCAAAATTCTTTACTGCATCATGTATGCCCACGTACAGAATGTAGCTACACCTGGTTCATTTAATACAACTATCAATGAACTACTACAACTCAACAACCTCCCAAGCTTTACATTCCCTGCATCGCCACCTTCAGCTGAAATTGTTCAAGCTACCACATGTACCGTCCACCTCGCACCAACACCGACTCCACCACCACCAGCACCTCAAGCTCCGCCCCCCACCATGGAGACGGACCAACCAGAGAATAGAGAGACGCCGACTCCTCCCACCACCGAGAGCACACCTGTACCTGCTACCACCTCTGTAATGCACCAATCAGAGACCTCTACCACCTCATGGCCTGACCTACCTCTGCTCCAGCCAATTCCCCCAGCCAAGAGAGCTAAAGTTCTAGTCGAAAGTATTCAGGTATTCCTGAAAACCCACAAAACCAACCTCTCTGATCCTGCTACTGCTACTGCTACCGCTACTGCTACTCCTAGTACTGATAGTTACGCAGACGATGATGTCGACTCCTCATACATTGATACAAACGGTATCTTCTTCTATACCACTGATCAATATAGAACTGCAATGCATGCACAAGAAGTCCACCATCGCCTCAAGCATGGAACTGTCAAGTTTACCTGCGACCCCAATCACGGCTGCACACTAGAACAAGCACTCCAGCTCATCACCTATCACCTCAACGATTTCACAAACACATTCCTAATTGAACACATCTCCAGGAAAAAGTTCAGGGCACTACAGAATGGTACTCTTGAACGATACGCTGATTAGAATCTTCCCATCGACCACTCACTGAGAAGATAAGTTTCCCCAGCACTTTGTTATTTAGCTAAAGCTGGGGTGTGGCTCCAATCGACCCTGTTTTCACTGCTTCCTTGGCCTTTCCTGACCTGCCTGCTGCTGCAGCCTTATCCAACGTCCTTGCATCGTCAGCTGATCACCGCTGACATGCCTCCAAGACTCTCCCTTCCCTGGGATCCATAGACATCCAGCAAGACATAGACATCCAGCAAGACACTCCCATCACTGGGAGCCAAGGCCGGGTCACCTATTGGAGAAGACCCGGGCCGGCAGTACCGGCGAACCTACAAGAAGAAGAAGAACCACCAACACCAGCTACTGACGTCACGCCAACAACAACCAATGAGAGCTCACCACCACCTCACACCCCTACCGAGAACCAATCAGCTGCCTCCTTGCCAGTCTCGCCACAACCACCTTCCACCAATGAGAAGCCTTCATCTCAAGCAGAGACTTCGTCTACAGAACTTGTCCCCGCCACCGCTGCTGCTTCTACTACCACCAACTCACCTACTCCATCCACCTCCAAACCAACGTACCAGCACATGCAATATGACAATGTCAAATTCTATACCACAAGACAAGTCAGCAGGTACTACCATATGCAGAACTTGCTCAGCACCTGGAGGATGGGACTGTGAAGTTCACCCGCCTCAACAACTCAACTACTTCTTTACCCAGGATACTCTACAACCTGCGAAATTACGCTAAAACAGACCCCATGGGTGCCTGCATCGCAACCCAACTTTCAAGAACAAAATTCAATGATATCTGCTCTGGTTCTGATGAATAACTACAATATTCAACCCTAATACAGCTGTTTTCTGTGCCTCTCCCGCCTCCGATGTCTGCCAGCCTCCTGCAGTCCACCTACACCCACCTCATCAGCTGCTACAACTCGTCTCAGCATCACACACACCGATCAACAACACCTGCAGTTTCTCTGCACATGTCGCCCAGAGTGGACGTGCCACTCACCTGTATATTCCCTCCTCCTACCCTTACCCAACCTTTTCCCATATTTCTATCCTTACCCTCCCTTCTTCCATCCCAGCTTACCCACGCTCAGGTCATCATGCTCCAGGAGACGCGTCGCCCAGTCTCTAAGATGCTCTGATAAAATTGTTTTTGTCACTACGAAGCTGAAGTTGAAGAAGGTCCAGGAGACTGCTGTGAAAACCAGCAACTCTTTCTCCTTGTTATCAGACGAATGTGAAGACATCCCAGCGAAGACCATCTCTACAAAGACCGTCGAGAACGTCATGCACACCGCCAGTCGAGGTAAGAACATTGTTTTAGTTAAGGATAGTCAGATTAAGTTTATGGATAGGGAATTTTGTCTTAAGGATAGGAATAGGAGGCAGAGGGTGTGTTATCCTGGGGCTGGGATGAAGGATATTGTTAGCCGTCTGGACGACATCATGAGAGGTAATGGGAGCAATCCTATTATCTGTCTCAGTGCTGGAGGCAACGATGTTGGCAGACGTAGGAGTGAGGAGCTGATTAGCAGCTATATGTCAGCAATAGACAGAATTAGGAAGAAGGGTGGGAACCCTGTCATATGTGGTATTTTGCCAAGGAGAGGAGTTGGAAATGAATGGTTGTCCAGGGCAATTGGTGTCAATTGCTGGCTGGACAAATACTGTAAGGAAAATGCAGTAACATTCATTGACAACTGGGACCTCTTCTATGGCAGAAATGACATGTATGCCAGGGATGGGGTTCACTTATCTAGGTCTGGGGTGGGGGCACTGGCAACTGCAGTGGAGGGAGCTGTTAGGGCTTTAAACTAGAAAAAGTTAGTGGTATGGGTTATGGGGGAAAACAGTGAAGTCCCAGTGTAGTAATGTTATAAATTCTAGGGGAACTAGTAATAGGCAGAATAAGGTGGATATTGGAAAGCCAGTGGCACTAGGTGACAAGGACAGTAATAGGTATAAGGGAAAAACAGAAATGAGCAGGAAGGGTAAAGAGAAAGGAGGGTCTTTAAGTGTATAAGAACATAAGAACATAAGAATGGAGGAACACTGCAGGAGGCCTACTGGCCCATACAAGGCAGGTCCTTACAAAAACCACCACTACCTAAGAATTTATTCCCGTACTCACGACACAAATCAAACCCAGCCCCTCCCACTCATATATTTGTCCAATCTCTTTTTAAAGCCACCCAAGGTCCTAGCCTCTATCACAGTACTCGGAAGATTGTTCCACGCATCTACAACTCTGTTCGAAAACCAGTACTTGCCTATGTCCTTTCTAAATCTAAATTTATCCAATTTAAATCCGTTATTTCTGGTTCTTACTTGGTTCGATATCCTCAGTATTTTATTAATATCTCCTTTGTTTATGCCCATCATCCACTTGTACACCTCGATGATATCTCCCCTCATTCTACGTCTCTCCAGAGAGTGGAGATTCAACGCTCTAAGTCTATCTTCATACGGGAGATTTCTTATACTGTAAATCATTTTAGTCATTCTTCTCTGTATGTTCTCCAATGAATCTATCTGTCTATCTGTCTGTCACTGAGCCTCTTCCAGTACAGATTCAGCGCAGGGATGTCTAACTGGGCATGGAGAGAAGACCAGGTAAGAATGGGTTAGTAGAGTCAATTATAGCTGATATTATTAGAAGCCATCTAGATAACCATAATTTGATTAATGATACCCAGCATGGATTCACGAGGGGCCGTTCCTGCCTATCTAATTTATTAACCTTCTTCAGTAAAGCTTTTGAGGCTGTTGATCACGATAAAGAATTCGATATTGTTTATTTAGACTTTAGTAAGGCTTTTGATAGAGTACCGCACCAGAGACTGTTAAAGAAAGTGGCAGCTCATGGCATTGGGGGAAAAGTGCTGTCATGGATCGAGTCATGGCTCACCAATAGGAAGCAAAGAGTATGCATAAATGGGGTTAAATCCGAATGGGGACTTGTAACAAGTGGTGTTCCACAGGGATCAGTCTTAGGCCCATTGTTATTTATAATATAAGAACATAAGAACATAAGAAAGGAGGAACACTGCAGAAGGCCTACTGGCCCATACAAGGCAGGTCCATATCAAAACCACCACTACCTAAGAATTTATTCCCGTACTCACGACACTAATCAAACCCAGCCCCTCCCACTCATATATTTGTCCAATCTCTTTTAAAGCCAACTAAGGTCCTAGCCTCTATCACAGTACTCGGAAGATTGTTCCACGCATCTACAACTCTGTTCGAAAACCAGTACTTGCCTATGTCCTTTCTAAATCTAAATTTATCCAATTTAAATCCGTTATTTCTGGTTCTTACTTGGTTCGATATCCTCAGTATTTTATTAATATCTCCTTTGTTTATGCCCATCATCCACTTGTACACCTCGATGATATCTCCCCTCATTCTACGTCTCTCCAGAGAGTGGAGATTCAACGCTCTAAGTCTATCTTCATACGGGAGATTTCTTATACTGTAAATCATTTTAGTCATTCTTCTCTGTATGTTCTCCAATGAATCTATCTGTCTATCTGTCTGTCACTGAGCCTCTTCCAGTACAGATTCAGCGCAGGGATGTCTAACTGGGCATGGAGAGAAGACCAGGTAAGAATGGGTTAGTAGAGTCAATTATAGCTGATATTATTAGAAGCCATCTAGATAACCATAATTTGATTAATGATACCCAGCATGGATTCACGAGGGCCGTTC
>WNWK01027850.1:0-25923 GCA_009830355.1 Cherax destructor | reverse complement strand
AATGTACGAGGGTATAGGTCTTCTTAAAGTCATTTTGAGACTATATGTCCCCTCTGGCACACCCTCATACTGTCCATCATTCCATCGTCCCATAACTGCTGCATGTATGACGCCATAATGCGCCTCAAATGGCAAATTGCGAACTTTAATCCATATGTATTGCTGAGAGACATCTTTCATCCTCACCACCACTGCCGTGTTAATTTGTAAGCTCTTGTCCTCGAATTTATCAACAAGCTCGTCATATACTTGGCCAGTTGTCAGCTTGACGAAAATTCTCTTGCTTCCGTTGAGCGCCACTCCATAGATATCTTGATTATCAATGCCGTATTTGTCACGGATTATAGCAGGTAGAAGTACAGATGCGTTGGACTGGTATATAGCTCCTTGTAGCAACTCAATGCATACAGTGTTCACTCGTCTACGATACTGTACCGCCATTCTGCTATGAAGGTACAAGCGTCACAGCACAACGAGAGAGCAGCCCCAGTACCTGCCCCAGCCAAGGCTGAGCAGCGAATGTGTCTGTTTTCATAAAATAATCATAATCATCAGCATATGGCAAGGGGCCATTTGTATTAAAATTAGGTAAATCAATGTCATCACTGCTAAAGGGTAACTGTGCCAAAGTGCATTTGTTACAAACAAAATGAAATCTGGTATCATTACCATAATCGTTCACACATCCATTATGCACCCACCCCTTACACATTTTACATAAGGTATATTTACTGTTCTTCTTTCGTACCTTAGTACAGTGTAGTATACATATGTCTTGCGTCACTCAACACTATTTTTAACGAAGAACTAGTAAAAATATCGTCCTGGAGACTTCTAATAAACTTACACTTAATATTGACAAAACCTTCTACATTCTGTTTGGGAACATAACAGTTGTTGCACTGTTGAACATAACGATTGACAACACTCTTATTGCTAAACATAATGAGGGCAAATTCCTGGGCCTACACCTTGACAGCAACCTGAAATTCAACACTCATATCCAACACATAACTAAAAAAGTATCCAAAACAGTTGGGATCCTCTCAAAGCTACGTTACTACGTACCACAATCAGCCCTACTCACACTATACTATTCACTCATCTATCCATACCTCACCTATGCTATTTGTGCTTGGGGATCAACAGCAGTAACTCACCTAAAGCTGCAGTAAGAATTATCACGCAGTCCAATGCAAGACAACACCCCCCCCCACTCTTCAAAGACCTAAACCAACTCACCGTACACAACATTCACACCTACTATTGTGCAACCTACATGTACAAAACCATAAATTCTAATATTAACCCTGAACTAAAACACTTTCTTGATAATTGCAACAGGACCCATAGACACTATACCAGACACAAAAATCTCTATGACATTCCCCGTGTCCAGTTAAACCTCTAAAAAAATCCGATGTTCATAAAAAAGCCTAAAATCTGGAACTCCCTGCCTGAAAACTCTAGAACCGCAGACTCAACCACCATTTTCAAAACTACCGTTAAAAAAACATCTTACCTCCCTAATACATCCCATTATCAGCTAACCAAATGAAAACCACCTAATTCTCTTTTTGTATCATGAACACATTCAAAACAATAGTCTTACTCTCGTTATCTGTAATTACCCCCTAATTTACACTTACACAAACCCAAATGACTGTAAACATTAAATTCCTAATATAGCTATTGCCTATTAAATTTTAAGTTAGTCCTAAGTTAGCCTAAGATACTCCTCCAGTATATGAGCTTTAATAGAAACAATGTATCATGCCAAGACAATCCAAACCCATTACTAAATCTACCATTTGTAATATTATTATATGATTTGTACTACCTAATAATGTACTATCTAATAATGTATGTTCAAATGTACTGCTCCATAACCTGTATCAATATAGAGTAAGAATTAGTATTAGTCTGCCCGAAATGCCTAGGCCTGCTAGTGGCCTGCTTTGTAATTAATATTTTATAACATGTAAACCACACATTCTAAGCTTTACAAGCAAATAAACATTTTTATTTTGATTTTATTTTGTGGTGTCTGAGATAATAAGAATAGTTCTATTGTCTCACATTGCCCAATGTATGCATTACTTATAGAGGTAAGGTTATCATTCCTAGCTACTAGTCTGTCATTATCACCGTGACTTATCTGCCTGCTGTACCATAGTTTGAGGTCCTGGATTAGTTTGGATATCGTCACTTAATAGCGCCACTATTAGTACTGTGCACCACTGTGTTTGTTTGGGTATGTGGTGTTGCCATACCTTGCGGCGATAGTGACATTTACGTTTCTGGTAGGATGGTAACTGTTGGGCTTTCACTGTCCAGGGTGTTATTATCCCATTCGCCTTTTCCTGTCCCAATGATTAATTTACTTCTTCAGCGAATTGCAGGATAAAGATAAATGTAATTATGGCAGCCTGTACCCCTCTAACGTCAGCCATGTTCACTCTTCGCTATTTTTATCACTTCACAACAAAAAAAATTCTTAAAAAAAAACCACTGATCCCTATCAGTCACCTAGCAATGGTCTAGTAGCTACTCTAGCAATAACCACTGATTACTAGTAGATTTCCTGTTATCTTACTTCACAAACCCCCTTCGCTCCTCACTTATCCCCTTACTTCACAAACCCCCATCTCTCCTCACTTATCCCCTTATTTTACAAACCCCCATCTCTCCTCACTTATCCCCTTACTTTACAAACCCCCATCTCTCTTACTTATCCCCTTACTTTACAAACCCCATCTCCTCCTTATCCCCTTACTCACAAACCCCCATCTCTCCTCACTTATCCCTTACTTTACAAACCCCTATCTCTCCTCACTTATCCCCTTACTTCACAAATCCCCATCTCTCCTCACTTATCCCCTTACTTCACATACCCCCATCTCTCCTCACTTATCCCCTTACTTCACAAATCCCCATCTCTCCTCACTTATCCCTTACTTACAAACCCCATCTCTCCTCACTTATCCCCTTACTTCACAAATCCCCATCTCTCCTCACTTATCCCCTTATTTTACAAACCCCATCTCTCCTACTTATCCCTTACTTACAACCCATCTCCTCATATCCCTTACCACAAACCCCATCTCTCCTCACTTATCCCTTATTACAACCATCTCTCCTCCTTATCCCTACAAACCCCCATCTCTCCTCACTTATCCCCTTACTTTACAAACCCTCTTCACTCCTCAGTTCACAGTCCGGCTTCACCTATCACACTTCTAACTCATTTCTATCCTGGCAGGATAAATAAGTTTAAATCAATGGCGTTATTCATCCAAAGCCTCCACAATCCCATTCAGCGGGGCTGCGTCGTGTTGTTGACTGGTCCTGACCGTACAGCTGATGTTTCAGCCATTTTTAAAAGCACTGAGGAAAAAACCGTCACTACAGACCAGTCAGTTTCCTTGGTGTTTTGTTGTTAGGTTTTCTCCTGTGTCGTCCTCAAATTGAACACTGGTGCAGTTGATATGGAGGTCAGTTACTTCAGTGTAGTAGAAAAACGTCGCTTGTTTGGTCGTACGTCTGGTAGCAGGTCTGGTATTTGAATGCCAGTCGTCCTCTTTTGTCATATTTGGTCCATTTTGTTGTCGTCACCATCAGTTTTCTCGTCACTATAAGTTCCTTGTATGTTGTGGCAGCAGTACTTGCAATTAGGCCATCACTGGAGTTTAGATCGGCCCAGAGGATGACCAAGATATAGGAGCAGTTGTTGTTGTTATATCGAGCCTGTGGGGGAATGTGGAAGGTATTCAGGATTAATTCAGGGAACATTTGCTGCCCGACCTTGGTCGTGAGCAGGTGTGCTGGCAAGGGTCTCTGGTGTACAGTGGACACACCCTTTAGTTTCAAAATGGTGGCAACGTATCGGAGGCAGATAAACACTGTGTGTATTGAGGTGCTGGTTGGGGCTATCTACCCATCTAATGAGGATGTATTATTGCCTGCCATTCTTCGAGACGCTTATGGAATACCCACGGACGATTTTTATGGCATATCGCTAAATGGAGCCACTAGGGTATTTGTGAAATTTGTGACCAGTTAGGCATACGAACGAGTGGTTGACGCTTACCAGGAAAAGTGAATGGTCGTTTCTGAAGGCTTGGAGGTGAGGTTACGGGACGTTTCGGCAACGTATACTTGGATAAGAATACGTAATTTACTTTTTGAGGCTGATGCAGTTGATGTGAAGTGCGTCTTTCAGGCATATGGTGTGATACATGCCACTAACGTCGGGAGGTGGACCCAGGGGGCCTATGCTGGAATGCCGGAAGGGTCGTTCAGTCTCAAGATGACATTGAGGAGACCAATACCATCATATGTTCTCATGCTGGAATTCCGTACGCAAGTCTACGTTATGTACGTTGGGCAGGTGCGAACGTGTAGGCTATGTGGGCAGCCGGGGCATATGGCTATGGTGTGTGAACAACGGGAACCAACCAACCAGCGTCAACATGGTGCCGCGATGCAGGAACAAGGGGAGATAGCATTGATGAATGAGGACGTACACCAACAGGAGCCGGTGTCTAAGAGTGAGCAGATTAGTACTGGCAAGTGGAGTGATGAATTTGAGGAAGAAGCGGTGGTGGTAGTATCTCTCCCACCGGTGACACAGCCAGATGAGGACCGTGGCTCCCTGGATCATGAGGTGCAGGGGGTGGATGATTTGCAGAGGATGCTTGATAGCCCGGAGAAGGTGGTAGCCGACTATGTGGAGGGTAACTTCCCAGAGTTGGTGGCAAGGCCGGGTGAAGTGCTGAATGGGCGTGTAAGTAAGGAGGCAGGTGATGGTATGGATGATCAGGTGCAGGTGTGTGGCTGAGGCTGAGGTACATAGGGGCGTGTCGGATTTGAGTGCTGAGGAATCAGGCGAGGTCATGGAGGTAGTGGGGGAGTCCCGCAAGAGATCCAGTGGATCAGTGGAGGATGACGTGTTGACGCCAGGTCAGAGGACCGGCAAGAAAGTATGGGCAGATGTAGCTAAGGGCGGGAAGGGCAGGGTTAAGGGTAAAGTCAGGGCCGGAGAGGGAGGGGGTTATGGTAGGGGAGGACTAGTGTTGAAGCTAGATGGGTCTAGATTGGTGAAGCATCATGGGAAGCATCGGAAACCTTCAAGTGTCTCTGTGTGAATGTCAAGAGCCTTTGGGCAGAGGTTAAAAGGTTATGGGTGGAAGCAACTTTAAGGAGAGAGGGGATTGACGTATGCATCTTACAGGAACACAATTTTAAGTGTGGTAGGGAATTGTTGTTAAGGGGTTATAATTTATACATGGGGAGTACTGTGAATCTCAAGGGTGGGGTGTTGGTGGGCATTAGGGAGACCAGCCCTTTTCGTATGAGGTCCGGGGAGGAGGTGGGGAATGGGAGGATTGTGAGGGTTGATGGGGTATGGGGAGACATACCTGTTAGTTTTATTGGGGTTTATATACCAGCAGCCAATGCAAGGTGTGTGAAGGAAGCTTTTGTGCATGATTATTTAGTTTATGCTTTAAGGGGATTGCCTGAGGTAGTGATAGTAGCTGGTGATTTGAACTGTATTATTCCGGGGCGGTGGGAGTCAAGGATGTGGATGTTGGGAGGGATGCTTTGGTGGAGCATACATTTTTTAGGAAAGGATATGCGGCGCTACTAGATAGGATTTATGTAGCGCCAAGTATCAGTGTAGGAGACGTGCGTCTTCTCGATGTTGGGTTCTCCGATCACTGTGGTGTAGTGGCGGTGTTGAGCTGGGATGGGTCTGTCAAGATTTATCCAGGTCATTGGAAATTGAATGTTAGTTTGTTACAGAGGGATAGGGATAGAGATGCTTTTGCAGACTGGTGGGAGAGGGTGTGGGGGAGGGGCAGAGGGATAGGGGATGTGGTGAGGTGGTGGTCTTTACAGGCAAAGGCGGCAGTGAGGGATTATTATCGGAGGGTCAGGGTGGAGGAGGCGGGTTATAGGTATGGTTTGCAACGTTACTTAGAAAGTCAGCTTAGGGCTTGTTATGTAGGGGGAGGGAGGCAGACATTAGTGTGCTACGTGGGCGGTTAAAGGGACATACAAAATGATAGATTTTATGCGGTCAGGGTCAGGTGTCATTTGGATGAGGTTTTATGGAGTGATCGGCCCTCAGGCACTGTTTTGAGGAGGTTTAGGAAAAGGAGGAAGGGTATGCTTATCTCATCGTTGAAGGTCGAAGAAGACCTGGGAGGGTATCAGAAAGGGCAGGTGTTACGTACAACTGATGGCATGTGCGGGTATGCGGGGTTTTGGTTTCAGCAAAAGTTTAGGAGATTGGTTGGGAGTGAGGCTAGTCGACGGATCATTTTGGATGGGATAAAGGAGCGACTGGGGGAGGAGGATAGGAAGGGGTTAGGAGGATGTATAATGGAGGCAGAAGCATGGCAGGCGGTGCAGGGATTAAGGTTAGGAAAAGCGCCTGGGGTTACCGGGAGATTTTTATGTGTTTCATTGGGACGTGTTAAAGGATGCTTTAGTGCGGATCTTTAATCAAATGAAGGATAGGGGAAGGAAGGTGATTGGTTGAAGGGCTATAGATCTATAACATTGTTATGGTCGGATTATAAGATCTTTGCAAAAGTACTGGCTAATCGAATGAAGAGGGTGTTGGAGAAGGTTTTAGATGATGGACAACATGCAGTGCCGGGGCGAAGCATAAGGGCAGGGCATAGGAGGAATAGGGAGTCTGTAGATAACAAGAGGGGAGGAGGGGTTCTAGGTTTAGACTGGGAGACTGTATACGATAGCGTAGATAGGGAATTTTTGATTGGGGTTTTGATGGGGTTAGGGTTTGGGGAAGAAATCGTGGGGTGGGTGAGAACTTTATATGACCGGGCATTGGCAAAGGTCCAGGTAAACGGGATGTTGGGGGTTCAGGTGAGTTATGAAAGGGGTTTGTGGCAGGGTTGTCCTCTGTCGCAAATCCTGTTTGGGTGTATGCAGGATCCTTTCTATAGATTGGTTAGGGTAGGGGTTTGGGATGGGGAGGTGGGAAGGGGTTGTGAGTCAGGCATTAAAGGATATGTCGATGATTCGACCATCCTGGTGGGTAGTAGTGAGGGTTTATTGCATGTGAATAGGATTGTGGGTATTTTTGGGGAGGCGACAGGTATGAGGGTAAATAGGGGTAAGTCAAGTTTGTTGGAGGTAGGTGCATGGGTGGGAGGGACGTTGGACAGTAGGGGCAGTTGGAAATGCATCATAGGATTAAAATTTGCAGGGTAATTTTTAGTCATGATAGGGAATTGGCAAGAGAATTGATTCGGTGGCAGTGGTGGACAGAGCTATAGATAGGTTGGGAGGCATTAGGTCTACAGAGGTAACACTGTTGCAGCGGGTGGTGGTGGTAAATGTTTTAGTATATAGCAAACTATGGTTTGTTGCTGCAGTATATCCTCTCCGGGAGTGTGATGTTGAGAGGTTGCTTGGGAGGGTTTTTCGTTATATTTGGAGTCATGGGAGGCATTGGTTAGGTAAGGAGGTGGTGACTACTGGGGTGGGGGTGGGTGGGTTGTTGTTGATACCGCTACGTAATAGGCTACAAAGTATTTTTGTTAAGCAAGAATATGTGGTGTGGGCGGTACAGGGGGAAGGAGGGTGAATGGGGTCATGCAGGAGGTATGTAGGTGGTGGCGGGGTAGGGATCTGTTGAGATGTGAGGCTATGTTGAGGTTCCTCCTTGTTGTTCGGGAGCCTGGGAGGGTTAAGGTAGGCGTATTGGATAGAGTGGGGGACCGGGGGTGTGGTGCAGGGTGCGGGTACTTATCCAATGTATAATTGGAAGTTAACGTGGCGTTGTATGAAGAAGTCACGGATACCACCAAGAGTGCATGAAACAGGTTATAGGTTTTTATTGGGTATTTTGGCGACTCGTGCACAGTTGTATAGGATGGGCATTATCAGGGATGGGTTGTGCAGATCGTGTGGGGTCCTGGAAACGGCGTATCATACTCTGTATTTCTGTGATATGCTGGTGGGGGTCAGGGAGTGGTTTAGTGGGGTATTAAGGAGGGTGGGGCGGGGATTTGATGACCCTGAGGGCATTGTGTTTGGACGTGGGGGCTTTTCCGGAGGAAGTTGGTAGGGCAGTAGTTTACTTGGTGGTCGAGTACATACATAGTTTGTGGGAGATGGAGGAGGCTCCCGAACCACAGCGTATCCGAGCGTTGGCAGCAGGTATTTATAGGTCTAAGTGTAGAAATCAGGTTATATATGCAGGGACATGGTGTAAAGCTTTCTCTCAGGGTTATAGTGATTTGACTATAGGTTTTCTGTTGGGGTGAGGGGGTACCTCGTAAAGGGCTGGTCGACAAAGGGGGGGTATGGTCAGGGGTTTCTGGATAAGGGGGATGCGGAGGGTAACATGGCTAGGGTTTAAGTGCGTGCTCTCCGGTGTCACCTGATAGGGCGTCAACATGTTTCGTCCAGCAGACAGTGGTCGGAGGTCAGGTGGACATATATTGAAATTTGTGGTGATGATGCAATTTGCAATCTGATGTCTAAACAGGTCTTGGAATTATGTGCCTTAGAGTGATCATTATGTTGTACTTTATTGGTAGCATGTAATAACTGGCTTAATGGTTATAGGGTGGAGTATTAGGGAAGACAGGTGTTTAAGGTGAGGTTGGGTGTTTTTGTACTCAAGTGGGTGATTTGTGTTTTTTTTTTTAATGGCCTCAGCGTGAATGGGGTGAATGTGCGTGTCTCAGTCCTTTGGATGACAGGTTACGGGTGTTCCGTAACATGTTTAACTTGTAGATTGTATGAGGTGTAGGTTACCGCATCACGGCACTTACATTTTTCGTTTGTTTTCTATTCTACTTAGATTGATGGCGAACGCTGTTATCCATATATCGTTTGTATTTATTGTGATATTAGAATCGTTTGCACTTATGAAGTTCTTGATGTGGTGTTAACATGTTTTGACACCATAGTATACTTATATATACAAAAATGAACAAGGTTATATTGTACTGTTGATGTAACTATGCTACAAGTATTGTATTGTTTGAGTTATAATGTAGGTAGCTATTTTCAATGTCTCTGTACAAATAGTTCAATGTGTACATATTACTGTAGGGTAAGTTTCCGCGTCACGACACTTAAATATTAGGATGTTTTCTTTTTCTGTTTAGTCTGAGGGCAACATTAATTATATGTCTTTACCTTAGTCTTAAGTTACGATAATTACATTGTTTTGCATTTATGAGGTACTTGGTATAGTACCGACATGTTACTTTTGTATTCTCAATGCTTTGATTAATAATATATAAAAAAAAAAAATTCAGGGAATTGGAGCACAGATCCAATTCCTAGATCAAGAGCCCCTCACCAGCGTCAAGAAACCCTCTTTGAGGGGCAGAGAACGGATAAATAAGTTTTATGATCAGAACAGTGATCATAAATCCTCCGTGATCGCGCCGCAGTTCTACATATTATGCCAGATATTATTCATTCTGGAGTTTTTTTTATGTTTCTATGTTATTTATATAATGTCTTATGTCATATTAGATAAATTGTGATAGGTAAATAAGCCTTAGTGTTGATATTAGCGTAAATATGGACCAATTTGTCAGCTGCTCGAGACACCATAATTTCTGCTATCGTAAGCGCTTATTTTCTGATTGTTTCTCAGACTCATAGCTCCTCCCACTCTGTAATGATGCCAAATCGTCAATTATTATATTAGAAAGAATAATAAAAGATATAACTAAACAAAAAATGGAAAATTTTCTGAAAATTCACTGCATGTGATCATACATGCTACAGTGGCTGGTGTCACCATACATGTTATAAATGACTATAATTCCTTGTAGAATTATTGTACAACAATGATATTTATATCAAAGTGTTGCCACAACATTAAGGTATTTTTCTATAAAAATAACTCAAGTAGGTCCCCCTAATGACTGCCACAGCACATGTAGGTCCCCCTAATGACCACCACAGCACATGTAGGTCCCCCTAATGACTGCCACAGCACATGTAGGGCCCCCTAATGACTGCCACAGCACATGTAGGTTCCCCCTAATGACTGCCCCAGCACATGTAGGTCCCCCTAATGACCGCCACAGCACATGTAGGTCCCCCTAATGACCACCACAGCACATGTAGGTCCCCAAATGACTGTCACAGCACATTTAGGTCCCCCTAATGACCGCCCGAGCACATGTAGGTCCCACCTAATGAGCGCCACAGCACATGTAGGGCCCTCCTAAAGACCGCCACAGCACATGTAGGTCCCCCCTAATGACCGCCACAGAACATGTAGGTCCCCCTAATGACTGCCACAGCACATGTAGGTATCTCCTAATGACCGCCACAGCACATGTAGGTCCTCTCTAATGACTGCCACAGCACATGTAGGTCACCCCTAATGACCGCCACAGCACATGTAGGTCTCCCTAATGACCACCACAGCACATGTAGGTCCCCCTAATAACTGCCACAGCACATGTAGGTTCCCCTAATGACTGCCACAGCACATGTAGGTACCCCCTAATGACCGCCCAAGCACATATAGATCCCCCCTAATGACCGCCACAGCACATTTAGGTCCCCCTAATGACCGCCACAGCACATGTAGGTCCCCCTAATGACCACCACAGCACATGTAGGTCCCCCTAATGACCGCACCAGCACATGTAGGTCCCCCTAATGACCGCCCCAGCACATGTAGGTCCCCCTAATGATCGCCACAGCACATGTAGGTCCCCCTAATGACCGCCACAGCACATGTATGTCCCCCCTACAAACCGCCACAGCACATGTAGGTCCCCCTAATGACCGCCACAGCACATGTAGGTCCCCCCTAATGACCACCACAGCACATGTAGGTCCGCTCTAATGACCGCCCCAGCACATGTAGGTCCCCCTAATGACCGCCCCAGCACATGTAGGTCCCCCTAATGACCGCCACATCACATGTAGGTCCCTCCTAATGACTGCCACAGCACATGTAGGTCTACCCTAATGACCGCCACAGCACATGTAGGTCCCCCTACAAACCGCCACAGCACATGTAGGTCCACCCTAATGACCGCAACAGCACATGTAGGTCCTTCTAATGACTGCCACAGCACATGTAGGTCCCTCTAATGACTGCCACAGCACATGTAGGTCCCCCTAATGACACACAGCATATGTAGGTCCCCCTAATGACGCACAGCACATGTAGGTCCCCTAATGACATGCCAGAGCACCATAGGTCCCCAATGACGCCCAGCCATAGTCCCCTAATGACTCCACACAATGTGCCCTAATGACTGCCACACACATGTAGGTCCCCTAATGACAGCACAGCACATTGGTCCCCTAATGACTGCCACAGCACATGTAGGTCCCCTAATGACCCACACATTGGTCCCTAATGCCCCAAGCACATGTAGCCTAGCCCTAGATGCCACACACAGTAGGTCCCCTAATGAGCCAAAGCACATAGTCCTGCCCCTTACAGCACATGTGGTGCCCCAATGTAGCCACCACATGAGTCCCAAGCACAGCACATGTGGCCCCTAATGACCCAGCACATGTAGGTCCCCTAAGACCAACACATGTAGGTCCCTCTAGTTCCACACATGATCCCCAAGACTGCCCCAGCACAGTAGGTCCCTAATGACCCCAGCACATGTAGGCCCACATGTCCCTGACTGCACAGCACATGTAGGTCCCCTAACCCCACAGCACATTAGTCACCACATGACGGTCCACACATGAGGTCCACCAAGCACTGGTCCACCTAATGACCGCACAGCACTGTAGGTCCCCAATGACGCCAGCCACCATGCACCACACATGTGGGTCCCAAGCCCAACATGTAGGTCCCCCAACACACCATGAGGCACATATGGTCCCCACAATGACCCCACAACATGTAGGTCCCCTAATGACCGCCACACATGATCCCACTTAGACCCCATCACGAGCACAGCCAATGACTGCCACAGCACATGTAGTCCACATGAGGCCCGCATGCCAGGTCCCCTATGACGCCACATTAGATCCCCATGACCAATGCCAAGCGCCCTACCCACAGACACTAGTCCCCAATACCAGCACATGTAGGTCCCCTAATGCCCACGCACATGTAGGTCCCCCTAATGCCACACACTGTAGGTCCTCCTAATGACGCCACACACATGTAGGTCCCCCTAATGACCCACACATGAGTCCCCTAATACCGCCACACATGAGGTCCCTTAATGACCACAGCCTGCACCACATGTAGGTCCCCAATGATGCCACAACTGTGGTCCCTCAATGACACCAGCCATGTAGGTCCCTAAATGTATCCCCACATGAGTCCCCATGACGTCCACACATGACGCTCACTTAGGCCCTATGACGCAGCACTGTAGGCCCAATGACCGCACAGCACATGTAGGTCCCCCTAATGACCGCCACAGCACATGTAGGTCCCCTAATGACCGCCACAGCACATGTAGGTCCCCTAATGACTGCCACAGCACATGTAGGTCCCCCTAATGACTGCTACAGCACATGTAGGTCTCCCTAATGACTGCCACAGCACATGTAGGTCCCTCCTAATGACCGCCACAGCACATGTAGGTCCCTCCTAATGACCACCACAGCACATGTAGATCTCCCTAATGACCGCCACATCACATGTAGGTCCCCCTAACGACTGCCACAGCACATGTAGGTCCCCCATAATGACCGCCACAGCACATGTAGGTACCCTAATGACTGCCACAGCACATGTAGGTCCCCCTAATGACCGCCACAGCAAACGACATCAGACATTTATAAAAATGGCTTTCAGAAACCTCAACAAAGTATGATTCATGACATTATATAAACCTTAATTCAGGTCCACTTTAGAATATGCAGCACCAGACAGATGCTGTAACAAATGCAGAGGTTTGCACTGACACTAGTCCTATAACTAAGTCAGTGATGGCAGCCTCAAGTGATGGCAGCCTCAAGTGATGGCAGCCTCAAGTGATGGCAGCCTCAAGTGATGGCAGCCTCAAGTGATGGCAGCCTCAAGTGATGGCAGCCTCAAGTGATGGCAGCCTCAAGTGATGGCAGCCTCAAGTGATGGCAGCCTCAAGTGATGGCAGCCACAAGTGATGCAGCCTCAAGTGATGGCAGCCTCAAGTGATGGCAGCCTCAAGTGATGGCAGCCTCAAGTGATGGCAGCCTCAAGTGATGCCCCAAGTGATGCAGCTCAAGTGATGGCAGCCTCAAGTGATGGCAGCCTCAAGTGATGGCAGCCTGAAGTGATGGCAGCCCAAGTGATGGCAGCCTCAAGTGATGGCAGCCTCAAGTGATGGCAGCCTCAAGTGATGGCAGCCTCAATGATGGCAGCCTCAGTGATGGCAGCCTCAAGTGATGGCAGCCTCATGTGATGGGCAGCCTCAAGTGATGGCAGCCTCAAGTGATGGCAGCCTCAAGTGATGGCAGCCTCAAGTGATGGCAGCCTCAAGTGATGGCAGCCTCAAGTGATGGCAGCCTCAAGTAATGGCAGCCTCAAGTGATGGCAGCCTCAAGTCCCATATCTTATTCTGTGGCATCCTTAATCTTCTATCAGAATCCCTTCCCAAAAGTGCTTAGTCTTAAGAATAATAATAATAATTATGAAAAACATACAAGCGAATAAAACACACATACGAAATATAAAACATACAATCGTGTTAGTGAGTAATAGACAAGCAATATAGTGAGTAATACACAAGCAATATAGTGAGTAATACACAAGCAATATAGTGAGTAATAACACAATATAGTGAGTAATCACAAGCAATATAGTGAGTAATACACAACAATATATGAGTAATACACAAGCAATATAGTGAGTAATACACAAGCAATATAGTGAGTAATACACAAGCAATATAGTGGTAATACACAAGCAATATAGTGAGTAATACACAAGCAATATAGTGAGTAATACACAAGCAATATAGTGAGTAATACACAAGCAATATAGTGAGTAATACACAAGCAATATAGTGAGTAATACACAAGCAATATAGTGAGTAATACACAAGCAATATAGTGAGTAATACACAAGCAATATAGTGAGTAATACCAACAATATAGATAATACAAGCAATATAGTGAGTAATACACAAGCAATATAGTGAGTAATACACAAGCAATATAGTGAGTAATACACAAGCAATATAGTGAGTAATACACAAGCAATATAGTGAGTAATACACAAGCAATATGGATCACAATGAAATAAACAAAACTAACAGAAACTATCTTGTCTTGTGTAACATTTTTTATTGAGATATTTATGCCTGGGGTCATAGGCAGATCCTTATGATATTAGGTAAAATATTGGACATACATTCCCTCATTTCTTCCTAAACCGATTGTAGCATTTCCATCTTTATATGTGTAAGAGCACAGAAAATGAGCAAGGTGCCGCGGGACCCTGGTTGAAAAACACTTAGCTAAGGGGAGATTAAATGAGCCTAACCTGATGATAAATCAGACAGAGAAACAAAAAGTGACATGAAAACGATGAACAAAATACTGAGAGGATATTGACAGTTTGGCCAGGAACACTGCTCGTCAAGCGGGAAACAGGTACAAGAGGGCACAGCTGGAAGTTAAAAATCCCAGAATGTTAGAAAATATTTCTTAAACCTCAATGATCAGTAAATAGAATGACCTGGACAGCCAAAAGGTAGAAGTAGGATCCACATAACATATTTCTTTGGAATAGACGTGATAGTGTTCATTCAGGACAGAGAACTCAAAAACGGGGCCAGGAGACGAAACTCAACCAGTGCAGCCACAAATACGTGACAACATATAAACGAATACAAGTAAACAAAACCAAAAAATGTGTTCATGTACATGCATATAGAATCTCACCTGCATACATACACATATGCATACATACACATACAAATACATACACATAGGAATACTTACACATACGCATACATACACATATGCACAAGCATATCCATTTACAGGCATACATACCGACACATAAATATTCACACGTAAAAATATATACACGTGTTGATATGCATATGTATTCAAATCTACTTGGAGGGTATTCCGGGGATCAATACCCCCGCGGCCCGGTCCACGACTAGGCCTCCCGGTGGATCAGGGCCTGATCAACCAGGCTCTTACTGCTGGCCGCACGTAGTCCAACATACGACCCACAGCCCGGCTGTCCAGCTCCCTCTTAAAGGCAGCCAGGGACCCATTGGTAATTCCCCTTATGCATGGTGGAACAGTCTTGGGCCCCAGACACTAACGGTGTTTTCTCTTAGTGTACCAATGGCGCCCCTACTTTTCATTGAGGGTATTTTGCACCGCCAGTCCAGTCTTTTACTTTCGTAGGGAGAGATTTCTGTGTTCAGATTCGGGACCATTCCTAGGATTTTCCAAGTGTAGATTATGATATCTCTCTCGCCTGTCTTCCAGAGAGTACAAGTCAAGTGCTTCCAAACGTTCCCAGTAGTTGAGGTGTTTGATGGAATTTATATGTGCAGTAAAGGTTCTCTGTACATTCTCTAGATCTGCAATTTCATCTGCTTTGAACAGAGATGTTAATGTACAGCAATATTCCAGCCTAGAGGAAACAAATGATTTGAAAAGGATCATCATTGGCTTGGTATCTCTTGTTTTGAACGTTTTCATTATCCATCCTATCATTTTCTTTGCAGTTGTGATCATGGCACTGAACATTACCACTCCCAGGTCCTTCACATTATTTTTCCGATCTATTGTATGATCAGAGTTTGTAGTATTCTCAGTTCTAGTTATTATCTCCTCCAGTTTTCCATAACGGAGTAGTTGGAATTTGTCTTCATTGAATATCATATTGTTTTCCGTTGCCCATTGGAAAACTTGGTTTATATCTTCTTGGAGATTAACCGTGTCCTCAGTAGATGACAGCCTCATGCTGATCCTAGTATCGTCTGCAAAAGTTGACATGGTGCTGTAGGTTACTTCTCTGTTTATGTCTGATATGAGGATGAGGAACAAGATGGTGCGAGTACTGTGCCTTGTGGAACAGAGCTCTTCACTATGGCAGCTTCCGATTTAACTCTGTTGACCACTACTCTTTGTGTTGGATTGGTTAGAAAGTTAAGGATCCATCTCCCCACTTTGCCTGTTATTCCTTTAGCACGTATTTTGTGCGTATTACGCCATGATCGCAGTGGTCAAAGGCTTTTGCAAAGTCTGTTTATATTACATCTGCATTCTGTTTTTCTGCCAGTGCATCCAAGACCATATCATAGTGATCCAGTAGTTGCGAGAGGCAGGAGCGACCTGCTCTGAACCCATGTTGCCATGGATTGTGCTGTGCAGTTTTTGGGAATCCAAGTGGTTTGCAGTCATGCTTCTTAGCACTCTTTCAAAGATTTTTATGATGTGGGACGTTAGAGCCATTGGTCTATAGTTCTTAGCTAATGCTTTGCTGCCACCTTTATGGAGTGGAGCTATATACGTTGATTTTAGTGACTGTATACTTAGGGCACGCGAAAGGGGTTTCTTGTAGTTCTTAATGAACACAGAGCTCCACGAGTCTGGGCCCGGGGCTGAGTGCATGGGCATGTTGTCAATGGCTTTCTCAAAGTCTATCGGAGTTAGGGTAATGTCGGAAATCTGGCATACATTGATGGAGTTTTGAGGCTCATTCATGAAAAAATCATTTGGATTGTCGATCTTTAGACTGATTAGTGACTCGTTAAACACAGAGTTGTATTGGGATTTCAGTATCTCCCTTATTTCTTTGTTGTCATCTGTGTAAGTCCCCTCTTGTCTGAGCAAGAGCCTGATAACAAATGCATTATTTGCCTTGTTTTTGGCATATGAAAAAAAATATTTCGAATTTCTTTCATTTTCACTAATAGCTTTTGGCTCCTCCTCCGTAAATACATACATGAACAATTGTGTGTTTACAAAACAATTATACCTGGGTTACAGCTCCAAACTGGCTCAAATTTTTTAAATTATTATTATAATCAGGGGAGAAGCGTTAAACCCATAGGGGTTATACAGCACTTATGAGAGGTAAAAATATTCGATTCAAGGGAAAAACAGGTCCCTTTCTTTGGATCAAGAGCCCCTCATCTCCGTAAAGTAATCTCCCTTGAGGGAAGGAAGGGGTAAAGAGGAGTCAGTGTTGATATAGCAAATTCTTGTCAGTTAAGAAATAAAGAAGAAACTCTGCACAGTGACCGTCATGGAGGAAGACTGCACAGTGACCGTCATGGAGGAAGACTGCACAGTGACCGTCATGGAGGAAGACTGCACAGTGACCGTCATGGAGGAAGACTGCACAGTGACCGTCATGGAGGAAGACTGCACAGTGACCGTCATGGAGGAAGACTGCACAGTGACCGTCATGGAGGAAGACTGCACAGTGACCGTCATGGAGGAAGACTGCACAGTGACCGTCATGGAGGGAAGACTGCACAGTGACCGTCATGGAGGAAGACTGCACAGTGACCGTCATGGAGGAAGACTGCACAGTGACCGTCATGGAGGAAGACTGCACAGTGACCGTCATGGAGGAAGACTGCACAGTGACCGTCATGGAGGAAGACTGCACAGTGACCGTCATGGAGGAAGACTGCACAGTGACCGTCATGGAGGAAGACTGCACAGTGACCGTCATGGAGGAAGACTGCACAGTGACCGTCATGGAGGAAGACTGCACAGTGACCGTCATGGAGGAAGACTGCACAGTGACCGTCATGGAGGAAGACTGCACAGTGACCGTAATGGAGGAAGACTGCACAGTGACCATCATGGAAGAAGACTGCACAGTGACCGTCATGGAAGAAGACTGCACAGTGACCGTCATGGAAGAAGACTGCACAGTGACCGTCATGGAAGAAGACTGCACAGTGACCGTCATGGAAGAAGACTGCACAGTGACCGTCATGGAGGAAGACTGCACAGTGACCGTCATGGAAGAAGACTGCACAGTGACCGTCATGGAGGAAGACTGCACAGTGACCGTCATGGAAGAAGACTCACAGTGACCGTCATGGAGGAAGACTGCACAGTGACCGTCATGGAAGAAGACTGCACAGTGACCGTCATGGAGGAAGACTGCACAGTGACCGTCATGGAGGAAGACTGCACAGTGACCATCATGGAGGAAGACTGCACAGTGACCGTCATGGAGGAAGACTGCACAGTGACCGTCATGGAGAAAGACTCAGTCATTACCAACAATGTTCTTCCATTACAACTTACGAAATAAATCACATCAAACTGTAAAATTAAATCACATCAAACTCTAAAAATAAATCACATCAAACTGTAAAAATAAATCACATCAAACTGTAAAAATAAATCACCGAACTGCAAAAATAAATCACATCAGATTGTAAAAATAAATAATATCAGATTGTAAAAATAAATCACATAATATTGTAAAAATAAATCACATAATATTGTAAAAATAAATCACATCAGATTGTAAAAACTAAATCACATCACATTGTAAAAATAAATCACATAAAATTTTAAAAATAAATCACATAGGATTGCAAAAATAAATCACATCAAACTGTAAAAATAAATCACATCAAACTGTAAAAAAAAATCACATCAAAGTGCAAAAATAAATCACATAAAATTGTAAAAATAAATCACATAGGACTGAAAAAATAAATCACATCAAACTGTAAAAATAAATCACATCAAACTGTAAAAATAAATCACATCAAAGTGCAAAAATAAATCACATCGGATTATAAAAATAAATCACATCTGAATGTAAAAACAAATATCATATTGTAAAAATAAATCACATCAGAATGTAAAAATAAATCATATCATATTGTAAAAATAAATCACATAAGATTGTGAAAATAAATCACTTAAGACTAATATTATAACATCAAGCTGAAAAAATAAATCATATAATGATAATGACTGCATATTTCTTAATTAACTTAACTAACACTCAACGTTGTAATTAGTAAAACTACGTCTACTCTAGGTAATACTATCACGTGCAGCATAAACAAATAACTGATTCATATTGTTATTTATGAATGCAGTTCAATCAACTGGAATATATTATGGTTATTTTTCAACACCCTTACAAGTCGTGAAGTGTACACCGTGGTATTCATAAGTTGAAGCAGTGTACAGAGGCAGAAGTATAGTGAACATTAAGAGAAGTACAGTTGACTCCTATAAACATCCTCTATATAATGTTGTTGTTTATAAATAATGTTGAAAAAAATAATAGAAAATTGAACTGTATACAAACATTATGAAGAGAATGATGACTTTGCATTAATGTTTCGTGCATTATACTTAGAGTCTGATGGTCAAACAAGCCGAGTAACAACCTGATTCACATCAACCTGTTTATGATTATAGGGAGCATCGCCCCCTCGGCCTGATCCCACATTATACCTCCTGGTTAACAACCTGATGAGTCAGTCTGACGGCGCTAGCATCATGAAGACCATCATTATTAGACTCAGTGGGGAGAGCTAAACTCGTAAGGGCCATACAGGAATGGGTGGTAATGAAGCATCTTGATCAAGGAAAGAGGGAGTACCTCAAATTCATCTTAATCAAGATCCCTTCACCAGCATCAATACACATCATCTAGGAATCACACAGTAGAACGCTGACATCACAGTCCTTCTCATCAGCTACTGACTTGACCAACTTTTTAACTATGAAGACGAGATCTTTAAAACTCTTGGAACCTTTATTCCAAATTACACATGTTGAGTTATCCCTTAATTTACTCTTGGTTATCTCTTAGTTAACTCTTAATTATCTCTTCATTTACACTTATTTGAGTTATCTTTCAGTGAACTTGTTGAGTTATATCTTAGTGCACTTACTGAGTTATCTCTAAGTGTACTTGTTGAGTTATATCTTAGTGCACTTAATGAGTTATCTCTAAGTGTACTTGTTGAGTTATATCTTAGTGCACTTACTGAGTTATCTCTAAGTGTACTTGTTGAGTTATATCTTAGTGCACTTACTGAGTTATCTCTAAGTGTACTTGTTGAGTTATATCTTAGTGCACTTAATGAGTTATCTTTCAGTGAACTTGTTGAGTTATATCTTAGTGCACTTAATGAGTTATCTCTAAGTGTACTTGTTGAGTTATATCTTAGTGCACTTACTGAGTTATCTCTAAGTGTACTTGTTGAGTTATATCTTAGTGCACTTAATGAGTTATCTCTAAGTGTACTTGTTGAGTTATAGCTTAGTGCACTTACTGAGTTATCTCTAAGTGTAGTTGTTGAGTTATATCTTAGTGCACTTACTGAGTTATCTCTAAGTGTACTTGTTGAGTTATATCTTAGTGCACTTAATGAGTTAACTCTAAGTGTACTTGTTGAGTTATATCTTAGTGCACTTAATGAGTTATCTCTAAGTGTACTTGTTGAGTTATATCTTAGTGCACTTACTGAGTTATCTCTAAGTGTACTTGTTGAGTTATATCTTAGTGCACTTAATGAGTTATCTCTAAGTGTACTTGTTGAGTTATATCTTAGTGCACTTAATGAGTTATCTCTAAGTGTACTTGTTGAATTATATCTTAGTGCACTTACTGAGTTATCTCTAAGTGTACTTGTTGAGTTATATCTTAGTGCACTTAATGAGTTAACTCTAAGTGTTCATTCACTGTGACAGTAACTCCGCAAGAACCAGTCTAAACATTACTAATTTAATAATATAACGATATTTATTCTGACATAATATAAGTTGAACAGGATAAAAATCAATTATATATGAAAACTTTGCAGGCTTGGTAATGATGATAAAGTTTTGTTCAAAACAGGTATATAATAATAATTAAAAAATACATGTCAATGTGTATATATCAGTGAATAACATTTGTTTCGGAAGAATTTATTTTGAATATTCAGCGTGTTCCCAGCTCTTCACAAAAAGCCTGAATGGTACATACCCACAGTACTGCCTGATCTTGGTTCCGGGTTCTGGAATTTTTTAGCATTGAATTCCTGATGGAAGTCGCGTTAGTAGGTTGCCAGGTGTTGCAGCCTCCCCACATGCCAGCTAACATTTTCACCCCGTGGCCAACGTGGTCCCGCATCACGTGGAAGCACTGCAGAGCGTATCAGGAGAGGAAATAACACCAGAAGGCAACGTAACTTACAAAGCGTTGCAGTGGTAAATAAATAACAAGAGACAGTTCCCGAAAACAAGTGAAATGTTGGAAATCCTTCTACAAAAGGCTAGTATATATCCCCCATGGTGAGTGTTGCTCACTTTCCAATCCCTCTTTTCGAAATTCACTTCCAATGTAATATTTCTATTATACACTTAATGGAGACCTTTCTAATACGTTATAATAAAGTGTATTTATCACTAGGAATTCTGCATTATAATTTATCATGTGACATAAGATTTTTAAATAATTTATATTTCGTTCATTTAAATTAAAATTAATGCCATAAAATATTATAGCATATAAACTGTAGAATGTATATAGTTTTTTTACAAAGTTATACAAAGAAATTATTAAACATTTTAATATTAAAGATATGCTACAAGAAGGATATAGAAAGAGGACAAATAAATACACAGAGAAATGCACAGCTGTGTACATACACTCAAAATTATTGTACTTAATATTTCGTAAATTAATGTACCATGTATAGTCCACAGTAAACTAACCGACTAAAGTTGCAATTAAAGTTGTCTAAATTAGCTCTACATAAATATATACACACATCTCCTCTAGGGTCTTTTATCGAGGTCTTGCTATTACTGATTCCCTCTTCATCATATACTCGTAATATACGACATTACTTGTCACACAAACACACACACACAAATTTGCAACAAGGCTAGTTTCAGAGCTAAGGGGAATACCCTACGAACAAATGTTAAGGGAAATCGGCCTGACGACACTGGAGGACAGGAGGGTTAAGGGAGACATGATTACGTCTTACAAAATACTGAGAGGAATTGACAAGGTGGACAGAGACAGGATGTTCTAGAGATGGGACACATAAACAGTGGGTCACAATTGGAAGTTGAAGACTCAGACGAGTCAAATAGATGTTACGAAGTATTTCTTTAGTCATAGAGTTGTCAGGAAGTGGAATAGTCTGGCAAGTGACGTAATGGAGGCAGGAACCATACATAGTTTTAAGACGAGGTATGATAAAGCTTATGAAGCAGGGAGAGAGATGACCTAGTAGCGATCAGTGAAGAGGGGGGGCCAGGAGCTATGCCTCGTCCCTTGCAACTACAAATAGGTGAGTATCAATAAGTGAGTACACACACACACACACACACACACACGAGCACTAAATTGGTTGTAATGGGTGGAACTTATCTTAGTGGGACAGACAGGCAAACCTGTAGATGTTAGTATATCACAAAACGAATATTCGATACATATTGCTCAGGAATTAAATGTGATTTTCAGTCACATATATATGTACATATATATTTTTAAAAAAATATATATATATATATATATATATATATATATATGTCGTGCCGATTAGGTAAAACTGGTCAATTAGCAAGAACTCATCTAAAATTAAGTCCTTTCCAAAATTTTCTCTTATACGTTTAAAGATATATTTTTTTCATTTATGTTAATGTAAGAATTTATAATTTTGTACCAAGAGAAACTTTGAAAACCTACCTAACCTTATTACAACAAGCGCAATTTAATTTAGCCTAACCCAACTAAATATATTTTAGATACGTTAACATTAATTTAATAATAAACAAACACAATGAAATATATTTTTTTCGTTATGTTCAGAATGATTTTGGCGAAATTATTGCATACACAAATTTTCACTTGTCTTATATGGCAAGGTGAGCGTTGCTATTTAAGCCAAAATCGCAAGTTTTACCTAATCGGCACGACATATATATATATATATATATATATATATATATATATATATATATATATATATATAGTGTTAGAGTGTTCAGCAGAAGTTTGTGGTTATAAGTAAGTGGGTGCGGGAGGGAAGATGAGCGATTGGTGGAATAATGATGTAAAGAGAGTAGTAAGGGAGAAAAAGTTAGCATATGAGAGGTTTTTACAAAGTAGAAGTGATGCAAGGAGGGAGGAGTAAATGGAGAGAAAAAGAGAGGTTAATAGAGTGGTGAAGCAATGTAAAAAGAGAGCAAATGAAAGGGTGGGTGAGATGTTATCAACAAATTGGTGGAATAATGATGTAAAGAGAGTAGTAAGGGAGAAAAAGTTAGCATATGAGAGGTTTTTACAAAGTAGAAGTGATGCAAGGAGGGAGGAGTAAATGGAGAGAAAAAGAGAGGTTAATAGAGTGGTGAAGCAATGTAAAAAGAGAGCAAATGAGAGGGTGGGTGAGATGTTATCAACAAATTGGTGGAATAATGATGTAAAGAGAGTAGTAAGGGAGAAAAAGGTAGCATATGAGAGGTTTTTACAAAGTAGAAGTGATGCAAGGATGGAGGAGTAAATGGAGAGAAAAAGAGAGGTTAATAGAGTAGTGAAGCAATGTAAAAAGAGAGCAAATGAGAGGGTGGGTGAGATGTTATCAACAAATTGGTGGAATAATGATGTAAAGAGAGTAGTAAGGGAGAAAAGGTAGCATATGAGAGGTTTTTACAAAGTAGAAGTGATGCAAGAAGGGAGGAGTAAATGGAGAGAAAAAGAGAGGTTAATAGAGTGGTGAAGCAATGTAAAAAGAGAGCAGATGAGAGGGTGGGTGAGATGTTATCAACAAATTTTGTTGAAAATAAGAAAAACTTTCATCATCACTCACTCCATCACTGTCTTGCTGCCAGAGGCATGCTTACATTACAGCTACAAAACTGCAACATTAACACCCCTCATTCAGAGTGCCGACACTGTACTTCCCATCTCCAGGAATCAAGTCTGGCCTGCTGGTTTCCCTGACACCCTTCATAAATGTTATCTTGCTTAAACTCCAACATCAAGTCAAGTCCTAAAAAGCATTTGTCTGCATTCGCTCCTATCTAACACTCTCACGCACGCTTGCTGGAAGTCCAAGCCCCTCGCACACAAAACCTCCTCTACCCCCTCCCTCCAATCTTTTCTAGGCTGACCCCTACCCCGCCTTCCCTCCACTACAGATTTATACACTCTCGAAGTCATTATATTTTGATCCTTCCTCTCTACATGCCCAAACTATTTCAATAACTCCTCCTCAGCCTAATCTCCAAACTACGGATTCTCTGCATTATATTCACACCACACATTAACCTCAGATATGACATCTCCACTGCCTCCAGCCTTCTCCTTGTTGCAACATTCACAACTCATGGCTCACACCCATACAAGAGTGTTGGTATAACTATACTCTCATACATTCCCCTCTTTGCTTTCATGGATAAAGTTCTCTGTCTCCACAAGCTCCTCAGTGCACCACTCACCTTTTTCCCCTCGTTAATTCCATGATTCACCTCATCCTTCATATACCCATCTGCTGACACATCCACTCCCAAATATCTGAACATATTCACCTCCTCCATACTCTCTCCTAGAGTATACCTGGAGAGAGTTCCAGGGGTCAACGCCCCTGCGGCCCGGTCTGTGACCAGGCCTCATGTTGGATCAGAGCCTGATCAACCAGGCTGTTACTGCTGGCCCCACGCAATCCAACGTACGAACCACAGCCTGGCTGGTCAGGTACCGACTTTAGATGCCTGTCCAGTGCCTGCTTGTAGACAGCCAGGGGTTTGTTGGTAATCCCCCTGATGTATGCTGGGAGGTAGTTGAACAGTCTTGGGCCCCTGACACTTACTGTGTTGTCTCTCAACGTGCTAGTAGCACCCCTTCTTTTCATTGGGGTGATCCCTCCAATCTGATATCCAATCTTCCGTTATCAAATTTTTTTTTTTTTATCCTCATCACCTTACTCTTTCCAATATTCACTTTTAATTTCCTTCTTTTACATACCCTACCAAACTCATCCACCAACCTCTGCAACTTCTCTTCAGAATCCCCCAAAAGCACAGTGTCATCAGCAAAAAGCAACTGTGACAACTCCCACTTTGTGTTAGATTCTTTATCTTTTAACCCCACACCTCTTGCCAACACCCGCGCATTCACTTCTCTTACAACTCCATCTATAAATATATTGATCAACCACGGTGACATCACACATCCTTGTCTAAGGCCTACTTTTACTGAGAAATAATCTCCCTGTTGCCTACATACTCTAACCTGAGCATCACTATCCTCGTAAAATTTTTCACCGTTTTCAATAACCTACCTCGTATTCCATACATTTGCAACATCTGTCACATTGCCCCCTTATCCACCCTATATATATACACCCTATCTATATTATTATTAAATTATTGTAAACTTATCTAAAATGTATTTAGTTGGATTAGGCTAAATTAAATTGCGCCTGTTATAATCAGGTTAGGTAAGTTCTCTTAGGTTCTTTTGGCAAAAAAAAAAAAATTATATTAAGATAATTGAAAAAAAAACATATATCTTTAAATGTATAAGAGAAAATTCTTGAAAGGACTTAATTTTAAATGAGTTCTTGGTAATTGACAGGTTTTACTTATTTGGCACGACATATATAAAATATATATATATATATATATATATATATATATATATATATATATATATATATATATATATATATATATATATTATATATAATATATATATATATATATATATATATATATATATATATATATATATATATATATTCATATATATTATATATATACATATATATATATATTATATATATATATATATATATATATATATATATATATATATATATATATATATATATATATATATATATATATATATATATATATATATATATATATATATATATATATATATATATATATATATATATATATATATATATATATATATATATATATATATATATATATATATATATATATATATATATA
>WNWK01027849.1:0-25924 GCA_009830355.1 Cherax destructor | reverse complement strand
GAAGAGTTTTCTATCCACCAATCACCGATGATCCTGTTTACTTAACGGCCAATCATATTGAAGCATGCCTCCCCGCCTCCCGCCGATCTCCAGCAACCATTTACCGACCAGTTCTACACATCCATCACCATGATGCAGCCTGCACAGCTTGCCGACATCGCCAGCCAAGTCCTGATCTCTCCAGCTCTATCCACGATCGCCTCAGCTGCTGGGTTAAGCCCTGGCTCTATCTCTACTACTAAGAACACTCCTCTCCAGTGCTACTCATCGTCTGTCCCGTCTTCCCGTTCATCCCATTGGGATCTTACCTGAACTCGTTCGTTCCGATCCTCACTTGACGAAGACATACGTAGACCCACAAACCAACACAACCTTTCTATTCCTTGTATGAACCTGCTCCTAACCCTATTTACAAATAACCTTTTGTTTCAATGACAGGTACCTTGAGCTGTTCGCCCCTCTGACCCACTTTCGCCTTAGCTGCTGGGTTAAGCCCTGGCTCAACTTCTACACTCCTCTCCTTCGGCTGTCCCGTCCTCCCCGCTCACCCCACAGAAGTCTCACCAACAGGAGAGCCTGCTATTCCTGTTCTCAAGTCTGCCCCACGATCGCCTTAGCTGCTGGGTTAAGCCCTGGCTCTATTTCTACGACTAAAAAGACTCCTCTCCAGCGCTATTCTTCGTCTGTACCGTCTTCCCCGCTCATCCCATTGGGATCTTACCTGAACTTATTCATTCATTCATTCTGTGTGTTAGTGTGACTTTGTAAATGGTCCAAGTCGGGCCGAAACGTCGTCGTAAGCTCCTCTCTTTTATATGTGCGGGTTGTGTGTGTATTGTTCCAGTCACGGTATTGTGCCTTTTTTTGTTAGTTACTTAGTATGCTTGCAAGTCCATATATACATACAGGTTAGTATTTTATGTTTAATCATTTCCTTATATCTTACCATCCTGTCAATAGTTGTAAACTGCCAGGACCAGGTGCGAGAGTAGAACATAGGACGATCTATATCTGGAGGGCCATTTCCAATCTCATAGTAGTGTGTTGTCAATGCCATCTTGAGTCGCTGGTGGTTGTACCATCGGAAGAATGCCTTTACTTTGTCTCCCACCTAATAAAAGGGCATAAAAGGATTAGTATAGCACCTTTGATTATACAAAAGTGAAGAAATAAAAGACAGTTTCCTTTCAAGCTTGTGGCTGTGCTTATATATTAAGCTTAAATAAAGTACATAGTTTACTTTAAAACATTACTAAATAGAAACTGATTAAGGGAATTAAAAAAAATGTTGAAACACTATGTTCAAAAATAGATGAATAAAGTAGTGATATAAATGAATTAACAAAATGTAATACTGTAAATAGTAATTGAGACATTTAAGTACCTGATACCTTTCTTGTTTCCTGATATAGAGGGGTTTTAATGCTGGTAAGTACTGTACCTGATACCTATCTTGTTTCTTGATACTGCCTTCAAGTAGGAAATAGAGGTGCTTTAATGCTGGTGAGGGGCTCTTGGCCCAAGGAATTTGAGTTACCCTCCTCTTTCTTCAATGAATCCTGATAACTCCTACATATTTAGAGCTTTTCCCATTATATATACCAGAGAGAGCGAGTAGAGACATGGTCTTTATGACTTGATGTGCTGTTGGAGTGTGAGCAAAGTAACATTTATGAAGGGATTCAGGGAAACCGGCAGGCAAGACTTGAGTCCTGGAGGATTATACCTAGAGTATACCTGGCGAGGGTTTCGGTTGTCAGCGCCCCCGCGGCCCAGTCTGTAACCAGGCCTCATGGTGGATCAGGGCCTGACCAACCAGGCTGTTATTGTTGGCTGCACGCAACCAGATGTATGAACCACAGCCCAGCTGGTCAGGTACTCGCTTTAGGTGCCTGTCCAGGTGGGAAGAACGGTGCCTGCACTCTGAAGGAGGGGTGTTGAGTTTGCAGTTTTTTAACTGTGGTGTAGGCGCGCCTCTGGCAAGACAGTGATGGAGTGAATGATGGAAGTGTTTCTTCTTTTTTTTAGATCACCCTGCCTTGGTGGGAAACGGCCGATGTGTTAATAATAAAAAATAAAATACGAATTAGTGTTAATATGGGGATGGAGTAAACCTGTATGGGGTATGGGAGTTAATCAGATCTGATCCAAGGAAGAGTAGGATAGCTAAAATTCCTTGGATCAAGAGCCCTTTACCCTCTACCATAGGAACAAAGCTAGCAAGCAAAATTCCAAACTCAAACATTAAACCAAAAGACTACCTCACTGGCAACTACCTCACTGGCAACTCTATTTTCAGCCCCAACAAATCCTACTGAAATATCGCTCATCATTAAAGCACTAAAGAACAAGATAGGTGACCTAAATAACTTAAAACCACTCATGAATAAAAGAGCTTCTCACGTGTTGTCACCAATTATTGCAACCCTGTTTAACAAATCCATTGAATCTTCCACCTTCCCATCCATACTCAAGACAGCAAGGGTCACTCTGATCCTCAAAGGAGGCAATCCAACTGAATTGAACAACTATAGGCCTATATCAAACTTGTCCCTACTATCTAAAATCTTCGAAAAATTTATTCACAAACAAGTCTACTGCTACTTAGTATCCCACAACATACTCAACCCCTGTCAGTTTGGATTCAGACCAAAATAAAGTACTATTGATGCAATTGTGGGGAATTATGAGACTACCTGTATGGGCTTCACCACCACTTACAAACTTAAGTCGTCCCTTGTCGCAACGAACGACTTCCTTCGAGATTTCACACCCTTTAGCAATTTAACACCCAATTACAGTGGTTTCCGGACTTAATGTCCCACAATATTCACGGAGAACAGTTACAACACTTCCTATTACGAAGTGCGGCCACTAATCGCAGTTTGGCTGTCGGAAACGCCAAATTCCTGACTCCATTTCGGTCCCAAATACCTAAGCCTTCGGTATCCACGCGTGACTCCCATAACCCACGCACACCGTACCCATGCCCTGACCCAAGCCGTGTCTCCACGCATGCGTCGAGAACTGTGTGTTGGTTCCTTCTTCTGATCCCATGAAAAATGCGAACCAACAGCCACACATTAAGAATATTTACATTGGAAAGTTTATCGAGTATAACCTTTCGAGAAAATACCAATATTTTCCACACTGCGGCCGGGTGGAGTTCGTTGTTAGACGATTCAAATTGCATCATCCTTCAGCAGGTGCTTCCATCCTGCCCTAGACTGAACAGCGGTTTTCCTGGTAGGCCTGATCACACTTTCTTCCTCTGGTACCCCCTGGTCAGCGTCGTTTTCAATATTTCTCGCGTCACTTTCCCTTAGGTTTTTGTTCACATTTGATTGAACACCCTTTAATTCCAAGGGAATCAATTTATTAATGGTGCGTAAACTCTCTTGACCATGTCACAACACCTTGACATTCCTGACAACACCTTGAGCGTCTGGGTACAATGTTACTACTTTGCCCAGAGGCCACAATGTTCAAGGTTGTTCAGTATCAATTAACACAATGTCACCCGGTTTAATATTCTGTCGATTCGCCGCTTCTGAAGCACCATAAAAGTGTTCACGTAGTGTAAGAAGATACTCTTTATGCCACACATTAGATCAATGATTAATTACTTTATTTAACATCTTAAATTTATCACTTAACACTGTCACATTATTGTAATCCTCATCAATTTCCTCAGGATTATCTCTATAGATAGGTGCAGTTTCCAGTTTCCTCCCACATATTAAGTGAGAAGGAGTTAGTATGTCTGCGTCAGGAGTATCAATCATGTACGAAAGTGGACCATTATTTATCCGATTCTCTGCCTCCACCAATACTGCACGGAATTCCTCCAAGTTAATTCGTTTCCGGTGTAGTACTTTACGCAGACACCTCTTCACTGTACCTATCAGTCTTTCGTACAACCCCCCCTGCCAAGGGGCCCTGGGAGCAATAAACTTCCAGCCACACCCTCGCAGAGATTGTACATCATTACTCTCATTTAATTCCTTCATGTGTTGCGCCCCCGCTACAAAGTTAGTGGCGTTATCCGAAATCATTAACCTCAGACAGGATCTCCTAGCTGCAAATTTCCGAAACAGCTGTATGAACTGTTCTGCAGACAAGTCCTGAGCCACTTCTAAGTGCACTGCCCTTGTAGCGGCACAAGTAAATAAACATACATACACTTTCAAAGGAACACCATCTGCAGTACCCGTTAAAATAATTGGACAACTATAATCCACACCTGTTACATCAAATGGCTTTACTAACTGCACTTGTTCCTTGGGCAATGGTGGAGGTCCTGGGTACATATAGGTTCTGGCATCCACCCGACGACACACTACACAGGTCTTGATGACCCTCTTCACACACTGTCGTCCTTGAGGGATCCAGAAAGTTTCCCTAATGTAATTTAAGGTATCTTGTACTCCACCATGCATTACATTTTTATGGGCATTTAACACAATTAAAGTTGTCAGATGATGAGTTTTGGGCAGCAGGATAGGATGTTTAGCATATTCACCCAATTCAGCATTTTGCAATCTACCTCTGCACCTGATTACATCCTCCTCCAAGTACAGCCCCAATTTCTCTATTATTGAACCTTTCCCAATTTTTCCATCCCTTATCAGTTTAATCTCCTCTCCATAGATTTCTCCTTGTACCCTCTGTACCCAGTATTTCAGGGGATGTGGAAAATCATACGGGATTTTCATCTTGTTTATAAAGTTAAACACCAACTTTGTGACATTAATCAGTTTTGGTAAAGATGAATATCTATTTATATGAATGGCTAAGGAGGGACCATTGACTGGAGCGGTGCTCACAGTAATTTCAACGGGAGCAATATGCGCCTTTTGGACAGGCCAATTAACTTTATCCACCAGCCAACTGGGTCCTTTAAACCACGATAAAGTCTTCACAAATTTTGCATAAGTCAACCCACGAGACAAGAAGTCAGCTGGATTCTCCGCCCCGGGTATATGATTAAAGGTTAACTTATGCTGGCCCAAACTATCATATTTCTCTTGCATCTGGTTAATTTCCGTGACTCGGTTCTGTACGTACACAATCTTGCTATTCTCATTACGAATCCACTGCAAGGATACCTCATTATCAGACCAAATTATGGTGTCACTAATATTTATGTCCGGCAATTTACTCTGTATATAATCAGCTAATTTGACACCCACATAAATGGCTGTTAATTCCATCTGAGGTAAGGTACGTAATTTAATTGGAGCCACTTTAACTTTAGACATGACAAGAGAAATGTCTTTATCACATTGAAGATAAGCGACTGCTCCGTACACCAATTTAGAAGCATCGCAAAAAATGTGGAGTATATTAGTCCCTTCTTGACTCCACCACCTGACGCGGGAACTTCAGTATTGGAATCTTCTCGTAATCTCCAATTAATTCTTACCACCTGTTAACGAATTCCTCAGGTAGGGTTTCATCCAAAGCACACTTTTGCTTCCATGCCTCTTGTATCAATAACTTCCCTCGTATTGTAAGAGGTGCCACTAAGCATAGTGGATCGAAGCATTTTGAAACTTCAGCTAGTAGGATTCCTTAGTTAATTTATTGGGAATACTATAATTATTAGACTTTAACAATAACAAGTCTCTCAGAATCCCAAGTCAGTCCCAATACATTGCTACACCCAGATACTCCATCTCCGGGATTGTCTTTATTTTTCTGGTCCTTTAACCTGGACGAATTACTGTTCCACTCCCTGAGAGGCATATTTGCACCTTGCATTATGCCATTAGCCCCTTCATATATCCTCATTAGTTCCTCTTCGGTTGACGTCACACCCAAGAAATTGTCCACATAGAATTGTTTACCCATTATTTCACTCAATGGACCACCTGTATGTTTAAGATGTGCATTTATCGTCGCTTGAAGTAGGAACGGACTGGAAGTAGCGCCAAACAAAACACTTCTGAATCGGAAGGTTTTCAGCGAACTAAGTGGATTGCTAGGATCCTCTGGCCACAGGAATCGTGTGTAATCCCGATCGGTTTCTTGCAATCCCACTATCAGGAAAGTTTTACTTATGTCTGCCGTAAAGGCATAATTCTTAACTCTGAAGTTTAATAATACATCTCCCAATTTTTCCATCAGCGATGGACCTGTCATTAAACAATCATTCAAGCTAGGTACATTTTTATTACCCCTGGCACTACAATTAAACACAATCCTCAAAGGAGTGGTTTTCGAATTCTTCTTCACTCTGTGATGTGGTAAGCAGTGGCCATGAATCTTGGCTTGCTCAGGAGGTACCTCCTCTATGACCTGATTGATTAACTGTTCATTAATTATCCCATTATAAGCAGTCAACAATTCTGGTGTCTTACTTAGTTCGTGGAGCTGGGCCTTTAATTGTCCATACGATATCCTGTAATTAGTAGGTAATTCTGGATGGTTCAGCTTCCATGGGAGTCGCACCCAGTACTGTCCAGACTCAAATTTAACATCCTTGAGGTATTGTTCCTGAGTGAAGGAATCAGCTGGAATTTCTTCATTTACATTAATCCCGATACTGTCCAGTTCCCACAATTTATGCACTGGTTCAACAGCATCCTCTATAGAAGAACATTTACACTGAGGTGACGTTCCATGAGTAAGACACACTGTGACTGCATTTATGGCTTCCTCCAGTCATTCATTACTGCGAGGAAGCCTGCCATAAATGACATGGCCTGCACCAGCGTTGAGAAGAATGACACCACATTTCTTCATCATACCCTTCACGAAGGTGGCATAATAGTCACTGCCTATCAAAATACTTATTGGTCCCACCGAGTCATTATTGACTACTGAGGGTGCCAGTTTCACATTATTCTGGGAGAGTCTCTGCGTAGCGGCACTAAGCCCTATGGTGGAGATTTTCTCCAGTAGTCTATCCACGACTACTGCATTAACTTGGGTCTTCTCTCTGCCCAGATCGACATTTATATAAACTGTGTCATACGACTGGGCCCTTTTATCTGAGAGAAAGCCAGATAATTTCAAGGTGGTAGGATCCCCCCTTCGTACTTTCATCCCATTAAGGCAACTGCGCTTTATGAAAGTACGCTGAGATCCCTGATCTAACAACGCTGTTACTCTCTTGGATTTACGCCGTTTATCCTTAATTGTCATATCCAACACAGGTAATGCAACCTTGACTAAACCATCATTACGAACGTTAGCTGCAAGCTTCACATGCGCCACTGTAGTGTCGGGGTGATTATCCTTACCATTACGGCCACCATTACTACGATTATACTCACTCTTACACATCACTACGTGGTGCCTTCCCTTGTTGCAGTGATGACAATTATTCAGTTTGGTCTGGCACTCACATGACGATTGCCTAGACATCGAATACACCAGTTAAGTTCATCCAGTCTCCTCACCTTCGCATCCCAAGAATTATAGGTAGCGCAAAGTTTAGAGAGATGGGTTTCATTACAGAAGAGAAAATCTCTCTTCTCTTGGCCGGACAGTTTACCCCCCGGGTTACCCTTACTGGAGTTTTTATTTTTCCTGTCTTGATGTGTTGAACCACTATTACTGGTCCCTCTCACTTGATACGTGCCAATATAACCCTTTTTAATTGATGGGTTGTAATTACTACCATTGGGATAATTTTTCCCTTTGTGGAACTTAACCGACGACTCACCGTCATTATAACCTACATTCTTAAAAGTAGTGGGCTGGCTAGTTTGCAAATGAACAATTAATTCTTGCAAGCCTATCCTCATCTCCTCCAGACAGCGCTCCTGAGGGTGCTAGTGTTGTCCTGGAGGATAGTTCTCCTGAGGGTGCTAGTGTTGTACTGGAGGACAGTCCTCCTGAGGGAGCTAGTGTTGTCCTAAAAAACAGTGCTCCTGAGAGTGCTAGTGTTGTCCTGGAGGATAGTTCTCCTGAGGGTGCTAGTGTTGTACTGGAGGACAGTCCTCCTGAGGGAGCTAGTGTTGTCCTAAAAAACAGTGCTCCTGAGGGTGCTAGTGTTGTCCTGGAGGACAGTCCTCCTGAGGGTGCTAGTGTTGTCCTTGAAGACAGTGATCTTGCGGGTGCTAGTGTTGTCCTGGAGGACAGTGCTCCTGAAGGTGCTAGTGTTGTCCTTGAAGACAGTGATCTTGAGGGTGCTAGTGTTGTCCTGGAGGACAGTGCTCCTGAAGGTGCTAGTGTTGGAGATGAAACAAAAGGGGATGTTAGCACTAGTGCTGAAGATAGAAATGAGACAGGAAAACACGCACCAATAGGGAATACATTAGGGAACACAGTCACAAAAAAAGAAGGCAAACACAAACCAGGCCTATGCAAATATTATGCATTTGGTATCTGCAGGCATGGAATTTCTGGGAAAACAGATGGGACATGCAACTTTGACCACCCCAGAAAATGCCGTGCCCATATGACAACAGGAAAATGCAACCTCCCTTTCTGTAAGCTTTTCCACCCTGAAATGTGTCACTCATCAGTTCAGGAAAGACAGTGCTATAACCTATATTGCCAGGCACACCACCTAAAGGGTACAAGACGACACAGAACATCCAGACCATGGGAAAACCTAGGTAGCCAAAGCCACTCCAGAGAGAGAGGTTTTTTAGCGCCAGGAAGGAAAAAAAGCTGGCAGGAAATGACAGAAATCGTACACCAACTACAATCATTTCAGGAGTGGAACCACAGTTAATGGCCTCCACTCCAGAACAACAGATATTAGTGCCAGGAAAAAAATATTCCCCCCCCATACCACCAAACCACCCATCAGACGACATTCATCTTTGCAAATATACAGGGTCTAAAGCCAGCGACGAACAACAAAATACCTTACATCTGTGGACTGCTTACAGAGTAAAATGCAATGTTTGCGGCTTTCACAGAGACCCACATAATGGATCACTTGGACAATGAAATATGGATCCCGGGCTACAACCTATACAGATGTGACAGAGTGAACAGACAAAAAGGAAGGGGGGTGTTGGCCTGTATATCACAGAGTCACTTATATGCTCAGAACTACTAAATGCCTCAAATGATGTAGTTGAAGTTTTAGCAGTAAAGATCAAGAATCAAAACCTGGTCATCGTAGTTGTATACAAGCCTCAGGATGCAACGTCCCAACAATTCCAGGACCAGCTTCTGAAAATTGACCACTGTCTTGAAAACCTTCCAGCTCCTACCCCCAATATCTTGCTCCTGGGGGACTTCCACCTAAGGGGCCCCTGACAGTCTGAGCGTGCTGAGAAAAAAAAATCGAAAAAATACGAAAATTGAGTTTTTCTTACCAAAAAATAGCTGATCTTTCTGGCATCACCCTCGTATAATTCTCATCATTATACGATGTTTCTACAAGGAATTATAGTAATTTGTAACAGGTAAGGTGTCGGCGTCTGTCATGGCATGCGCGCTGACGCGGCCAAAAAAAAAAATCCGTTTTTTTTTCTATCAATTTCTTATATTTTTCTCTCTAATATAATACAAATTCACCATTTGAGAGCATAGGAGAGTGGGCGGGGCTAATATGGCCTGAGAACCAATCAGAAGCCTTCTCTGGCCCTCTCGGATAAGAAGTGCGGACAGGTCATAAATTACAATGTAGCGGCCAGCACACACTAGCCAACAAATTGTTCTTTTCTTACGCTAATATCAATACTAATGTTTATTTACTTACTACAATTGATCTATTATGACATAAGGCGACATATTAATAGCATAGAAACATAAAAAACACACCAGAATAAATATTATGTGGCATAATATGACGGTCTATCGGCTGATAGTTAGAGGGTAAAATCGCCCTTAAGGATTATTTCTTCTCATTCTCACATCCTGATATGAGAGAAAACGAAGCTAGCGATGGTAAACTGTAGTAGACACTCGTATATAGTGAAAAACAATGGAAAAAACAAGTATTTTTTCGGGATTTTTTTTTTTTTTCCGGCGACTCGGGGTGCCGCGCGCTTTGGCCATTATTTCGGAAGTAAGTTATTTACCTTTGTGAGGGTAATTAATGATTAATAATGAAAGAATTGACGTGATTTTCACAATAAACATAGAAGAATGACTGCTTTACAAGATAGAGTGTACCTTTTTGAAGTATCCCAAATATTTTCAGATTTGTGTGGGGATAAATGTCCGATATTTTGCTAAATGTCAAGAAACCTACAAACTGTATTTTTTTTAGAATGAAGATAAGCTTTATTACAGAATAAGTACACTTGAGACGATAGACTTAGAAGTGTTCTATCAGCAGGAAGTGTCAAAACAACTTTCCCAACTACCACTTCGGACTACATCTCTCCTAAGTGGAACTTTTAGGAATTTTCAGTAAATCTTGCGTGGTTCATTTGTTTTTTGGCCGATTTTATTGCAACTTCGTCACAGCTCCTTCTATATAAGCTTCTAATAGTACACCAAAAATGAGCGCAATTGGTAAACAAATAAAAAAGTCGAGTCATTTCGTGCAGGGGCCCCTAAGGAACCTAAAATGGAGGAATATTGCAAATAACGTGGTGGCAGAGATAACACCAGGAGGCAGCTCAGATGAAAACTCGCACACACACGAGCTTTTAAATCTCTGTACCAAATTCACCTTAAACCAACAAATAATAGAGCTTACAAGATTGGAGAATACGCTGGACCTCATCTTCATTAACAATGATGATCTGATACGAAATGTCATCATATCAAAAACGATATACTCAGATCACAACATAATAGAGGTCCAGACATGTATGATGAGGGCCCCAGATCGACAAAATGTGAGGAGTCGCGAGGGAGCCTTCTCCAAATTCAACTTCATCAATAACAAAAACATAAGGTGGGACCAAGTAAACCAAGTCCTAAATGATATAAACTGGGAAGATAGCCTAAGCATCACGGATCCTAACCTATGTCTAGAACAAATTAACTCTGTGGCACTTGAGGTTTGCTCAAGGCAAATTCCCCCAAGGAAAATGAGGAGATGTAAACTAGAAAGAGAGAGGCGCTCCCTATACAGGCAAAGGCAAAGAATAACAGAGCGGCTACAAGAGGCCAATATATCTGAAATACGTAGGGAGGCACTGGTCAGAGAAATAGCAAACATCGAATTAAAACTAAAGGAATCTTACAGGAATCAAGAAACGCGGGAAGAACTAAAAGCCATTAATGAAATTGAAAGAAACCCAAAGTATTTATTTTCTTATGCCAAATCAAAGTCGAGAACAACATCCAGTATTGGGCCCCTACTAAAACGAGATGGGTCCTACACAGATTACAGCAAGGAAATGAGTGAGTTACTAAAGTCCCAGTATGACTCAGTTTTTAGCGAGCCTTTAACCAGACTGAAAGTTGAAGACCTAAATGAATTTTTTATGAGAGTGCCACAGAACCTGGTAGACGCAAGCCTATCTGACATTACCCTGACGCCACATGACTTCGAAAAGGCGATAAATGACATGCCCATGCACTCCGCTCCAGTCCCCGACTCATGGAACTCAGTGCTCATCAAGAACTGCAAGAAGCCCTTATCACGTGCTTTTAACATCCTATGGAGAGGGAGCATGGACACTGGGGTCGTCCCGCAGTTACTAAAAACAACAGACATAGCCCCACTCCACAAAGGCAACAGTAAAGCAATAGAAAAGAACTACAGACCAATAGCGCTAATGTCCAATATCATAAAAATCTTTGAAAGGGTTCTAAGAAGCAAGATCGCCACTCATCTAGACAACCATCAATTACACAACCCAGGGGAGCATGGGTTTAGAGCAGGTCGCTCCTGTCTGTCCCAACTACTGGACCACTACGACAAGGTCCTGGTTGCTCTAGAAGACAAACAGAATGCAGATGTTATATACACAGACTTTGCAAAAGCCTTTGATAAGTGTGACTATGGTGTGATAGGACACAAAATGCATGATAAAGGAATAACAGGAAAAGTTGGTAGATGGATCTATAATTTCCTAACAAGTAGAACACAAAGAGTAGTAGTCAACAGAGTAAAGTCTGAGGCGGCTACTGTGAAAAGCTCTGTTCCACAAGGCACAGTACTTGCTCCCATCCTGTTCCTCATCCTCATATCGGACATAGACAGGGATATCAGGCACAGTGCCGTGACTTCCTTTGCAGATGACACCCGAATCTGCATGACAGTGTCCACCATTGAAGACACTGCAAGACTTCAATCTGACATCAACCAAATCTTTAAATGGGCTGTAGAAAACAATATAAAGTTGAGAAAACGTGAGGAAATTAAAATCTCATTGGAGTATAAAACAAATTCCAACCACACAATAGAGCGATAAACTAACGTCAAAGACCTGGGAGTGATCATGACAGAGGATCTCACCTTCAAGGACCATAACACCGTAGCAATCGCATCTGCCAGAAAAATGACAGGATGGATAATGAGAACCTTCAAAACCAGGGATGCCAAGCCCATGTTGACACTTTTCAGGTCGTTTGTTCTATCTAGGCTGGAATATTGCTGCACACTAACTGCACCTTTCAAGGCAGGTGAAATTGCTGACCTAGAAAATGTACAGAAAACCTTCACAGCACGCATAACTACAATAAACCACCTCAATTACTGGGAACGCTTGAAGTTCCTAAACCTGTACTCCCTGGAACGCAGGCGGGAGAGATACATTATTATATACACTTGGAAAATCCTAGACGGATTAGTACCAAACTTGCACACGAGTGTCACTCCCTACGAAAGCAAAAGACTCGGCAGACGATGTAACATCCCCCCAATGAAAAGCAGGGGTGCCACTAGCACGTTGAGAGACAACACAATAAGTGTCAGGGGCCCAAGATTGTTCAACTGCCTCCCAGCACCTAAAGTCGGTACCTGACCAGCCAGGCTGTGGTTCGTATTTTGGACTGCGTGCGGCCAGCAGTAACAGCCTGGTTGATCAGGCTCTGATCCAACATGAGGCCTGGTCACAGACCGGGCCGCAGGGGCGTTGACCCCTGGAACTTTCTCCAGGTAAACTCCAGGTAAACCCAAAGTAACCCTTGTGGAACTTGTTAGATAACCACTCGATCGTCTTATAGTTCAGTTTATTTTGTATCATCGCACTCAACAGCCAATCTGCTCTCTAGTTTGATCCTTAATGGTTGCAAACTTTTGTAGTTGTGATCTGGAGTTTTCAAATTAACCAGCGTAGTTACCAGATCCAATCTACGCTGTTCTGAATTACCATAAGTGGCTCACGTTTTCGCACACGCCTCCGCGGGGTAACTGCTGTAAGTAATATATGGTTGTCACCTCCTTATGAGATTATTTGTATGAGTGCGCTAATGAGGCTCATACAGGTAACTCGTAATTCCCCACAGTAATAAAGTTGAGAATGAGAAGTATTCTCCTGCTCGGTTTATGACCCTTAAAGGTTCTCATTGTTAAACATTAGTCACTGGTCATGCAGTAGTGACGTAACTGGTCATGCAGTAGTGACGTAACTGGTCATGCAGTAGTGACGTAACTGGTCATGCAGTAGTGACGTAACTGGAGTTTACTCCCCCCATCCCCCCGACCTTGGATTTCATAGGGGTGACACCAAAGATGCCGCCCCGGGTGACACCAACCCAAGTGACGCCACTGACGTAAAGGGCCCGAAGATCTGGAATTCAATACCAGATCACACTAAAGGACCCCTGCTGCCTGCAAATCAATTTAAGGCTCTACTTAGAAATCTCCTCATCATCCAAAATTAACCAGACAAACCGTACTTAATACCTACCAATTTACTCAAAAGCTACACAAAAAGTACTAATGATGTCTCAATTTCATTACTTTATATAGTGTTAAATTGCTCAACCATGTAGTCATTACTTCAAAATTAGGATGTTCAAATTTCATTGTTTTGAATACTAAATTGTAATACTTTGCGTTGGTAATTGTTTAAATTGCTCTATTGTAATACTTCAAAATTAAAATGTTCGAATGTCATCGTTTTAGATACTCAATTGTAATACTTCATATTGTAAATTGTTAAATTGTTCTATTGTAATATTGTAATTTTTATAAAATAATTCAAAACTGTAATTATTCTCTAGTAACTTCTCTACTAGACTTATTAAAGCCATATAGCATTACCTATTAATACTCAATTCTCTTGTACTCACTGTAACTCATCTAATGACCATTTAATCTGTTATTGCCTTATTAATCTAAAGTTAATTTTAAGTTTGCCCGAAATGTTCTGCATACAAGAGGCTTTTGGCATGTACAACTTTGTGTCATGTCAAAATAAATTTGTTATTATTATTATTATCATTAAGGAACTCCCTTTGAAGGGAATATATGAAAAAAGGGTTGGTGCTTTTTTCTGTATGTAACGTGAATATAATAATTTGAAGAGTAAAGTTATACCTCTTGAGGGGAATATGTATCCCTCCAGAGATACATGAGCCTGCCAAACACTGAATAAAGTTATACCTCCTGAGGGGAATATGTATCCCTACAGAGATACATGAGCCTGCCAAACACTGAATAAAGTTATACCTCCTGAGGGGAATATGTATCCCTCCAGAGATACATGAGCCTGCCAAACATTGAATAAAGTTATACCTCCTGAAGGGAATATGTATCCCTCCAGAGATACATGAGCTTGCCAAACATTGAATAAAGTTATACCTCCTGAGGGGAATATGTATCCCTCCAGAGATACATGAGCTTGCCAAACATTGAATAAAGTTATACCTCCTGAGGGGAATATGTATCCCTCCAGAGATACATGAGCCTGCCAAACATTGAGTAAGGGCCACAGTACTCTATTGTTTGTAGTTTTCTCATCACAGCCAACTCCTCGTATGTCAACTTCCCGTCGCTGCTCTTATTCACTTTGGAGAGTATAATGTCATTCAGAATTGGAAGGTCTAGCCTGAAAATTACAAAAGTATATAGACCTCCTCATGCTTGGTGAAATATTAAATTTTCATTAAAACTCCAAGAATAAGAAAAACTTGAACAAAATGCTGCGATTAACTGAAAAATTTAGCTATCAGTAATATAATTTATGACAAGTTCCGAATAAGCCAAAAGAGTTTAGGATTTTTATGAATATACAATAGCTCAATAAATAATAACTTGGAAAGTATAAAATTCTAACACTCACTCACTTGCTCTTAGCCCAAAACAGAAGAGTCTTTTCAATATCTTTTTCACTAAAGCATCCTATAAGGTTAACATCAGCTGAGGTGTCACCATATTTGGCCCAAGACCCTGCTTGGATGTTGTCTGTATTGTTCGAGGTCAGCACCAGCAGCTCTCCTGCCCGGCCCAGTCTTCTCAGCCTCAGCTATTACAGGTGATACTTAGTGAGTTACACTTAAGTCTAATGACTTCATGTGAATCATTAAAAGTCTGAAATTCAACTGTAGTAACTGTACAATACTTTCAAGAATACTTTAATATTCAACTTGCAGCATGGCCCATATAAATAAATTTGTTATGCAATAAGATCACAGTAAACAGGTGGTATCACAATATGCAAAGAAACCACTGTGAAATAATAGCAGAACACAAGAATGGAGGAACACTGCAGCAGGGCTACTGGCCCATGTAGATGAATGGTTCAGAGAACCGACAAGTTATAAATTAGACACATATGCAACACTTGGGTAAATGAATGGTTGTCTAGGGCAACTGGTGTAAATTGCTGGCTAGACAGATACTGCAAGGAACTTGCAATCCCATTCATTGACAACTGGGACAACTTTTATGGCAAACATGATATGTATGCAAGGGATGGGGTACATCTCTCTGGGACAGGGGTGGAAGCACTTGCCAACTCGATCGAGAGGGCCATTGCTGACATGCCTAGGATTTTAAACTGATAGAGGATAGAGGTATGGGTGTATGTGGGAAACAGTTAGTTTGCAACACTAGGGCTGAAAACAGTAAGTGTATAAAATAAATTCATCATAAAGTTACAAATAAAGACAATGGATCAGGTCAGCAACCTAAGGGAGACAGTAGAGGGAAACAAGAGACTAGCTCCCTTAAGGTTTACTATACTAATAGCAGGAGTTTAAGAAATAAGATAGATGAGTTAAGATTAATTGCAAGTGCAGGAAACATATATATTATTGCTATAACAGAGACCTGGCTCAATCTGAAAGATAGAGAGTTGTCTTCTGAATGTCACATACAAGGCTATAAATTATTCCACACTGATAGGGTCAACAGGAAGGGTGGTGGAGTAGCGATGTATGTCAGAGACAATTTAAATTGTTGTGTTAGACATGATGTAAAATTAGAAGCGTCAGCCACTGAATCTGTTTGGTTACAGCTTCTTGAGGGCCGTGTAAAACTTATCTTGGGTGTGATTTACAGGCCCCCAAATCTTGATAGGGAGTGCAGTAAACTTCTATGGGATGAAATTCGTAGAGCATCTACATATGAAAATGTTGTGCTAATGGGAGATTTCAACTTTAGACAAATTGACTGGAGCAATTTGACAGGAAATTTAGAGTCAAGTGACTTTCTTGATACGATTCAGGATTGTTTTTTGAAACAGTTGGTGACAGAACCAACTAGAGGAAATAACCTGCTAGACTTGGTTCTTGCCAGCAGGGAATCGCTAATTAATAATCTTGAGGTTAATGATGAGCTTGGGGAAAGTGATCACAAATCACTCAGTTTTAATATATCATGGAATTACCCTAATAATGGCAATCAAGTCTCTGTCCCTGACTTCCGCCTGGCTGATTTCATAGGACTGAAAAATTACCTGGGTGGGCTGAACTGGAATGACCTGACAGTGGGTCAGGTAGGTGGTGATTGCCAATATGACGTTTTCCAGAGAATAGTTCTAGCTGCTCAGACAACTTATGTTCCTAATAGAGAAATCAGATCAAACAAAAATGATCCTAAGTGGATGAACAATAGATTAAAACATCTCATTGGTCAAAAGAGAGGCATATATAGGCGAATCAAAAGAGGAGAGGGGCAATTAAGTAATCAATATATTCAGTTAAAGAGGGAAATAAAAAAGGGAATAAGAAAAGTAAAAAGAGACTACCTGAGATTGGATGATGGTTTCCCTCGACTACGAGCAGCTATATCTCCAACTTAAGGCGGAATTAACGGAAGCTAGAAGAGAAATTCAACGATTGAAGGGTATATGCAAGGATTATCCCCTGAACAATGTCGCCGATGATAAGACCAACGAATGGATGCTAGTCGGTTCTGAAGGGATGAAGCTGAAGTTGAAGAAGGTCCAGGAGACTGTTGTGAAAACCAGCAAATCTTTTTCCTTGTTACAGACGAATGTGAAGACATCCCAGCGATGACTATCTCTACAAAGACCGTCGAGAACGTAATGCACACCACCAGTCGAGGTAAGAACATTGTTTTAGTTGGGGATAGTTAGATTAGTTTTATGGATAGGGAATTTTGTCTAAAGGATAGGAATAGGAGGCAGAGGGTATGTTATCCAGGGGCTGGGATGCAGGATATTGTTAGCTGTCTGGACGACATCATGAGAGGAAATGGGAGCAATCCTATTATCTGTCTCAGTGCTGGAGGCAACGATGTTGGCAGACGTAGGAGTGAGGAGCTGATTAGCAGCTATAGGTCAGCAATAGACAGAATTAGGAAGAAGGGTGGGAACCCTGTCATATGTGGTGTTCTGCCAAGGAGGGGAGTTGGATGTGAATGGTTGTCCAGGGCAATTGGTGTCAATTGCCGACTGGACAAATACTGTAAGGAAAATGCAGTAACATTCATTGACAACTGGGACCTCTTCTATGGCAGAAGTGACATGTATGCCAGGGATGGGGTTCACTTATCTAGGTCTGGGATGGGGGCACTGGCAACTGCAGTGGAGGTAGCTGTTAGGGCTTTAAACTAGAAAAAGTTAGTGGTATGGGTTATGGGGGGAAACAGTGAAGTCCCAATGTAGTAATGTTATAAATTCTAGGGGAACTAGTAATAGACAGAATAAGGTGGATATTGGAAAGTCAGTGGCACTAGGTGACAAGGACAGTAATAGGTATAGTGGAAAAACAGAAATGAGCAGGAAGGGTAAAGAGAAAGGAGGGTCTTTAAGTGTATATTACACCAATAGTTATAGTGCTAGGAATAAGATGGACGAGTTGAGATTAGTTGCAAGTACTGGTAATATTGATAATTTTGCAATAACTGAGACATGGTTTAATATGAAAAATCGGGACATGCCTGCCGAATGTCACATTCAGGGTTTTAAATTGTTCCAAGTAGACAGAAATATCGGGAAGGGGGGTGGGATGGCACTCTATGTCCGTGATCATTTAAATTGTTGCATAAAAACGGGTATAAAGTCTGAAATAACACATACAGAGTCTGTCTGGATAGAATTTTCAGAGGGGTGCGAAAAATTGATTTTAGGCGTGATTTACCGTCCTCCAAACTTAGATAGGGAACAAGGGAGATTACTTTGGGAGGAAATTGTTAAGGCCACAAGGCACGATAACGTAGTAATTCTAGGGGACTTTAACTTTAGTCAGATTGACTGGAATTTCTTGACAGGGAATTTAGAATCTAACGACTTTTTAGAAGTAGTTCAGGATTGCTTTTTGAACCAGATTGTGACAGAACCTACAAGGGGAAATAATCTACTTGACTTGGTTCTGGCAAGCAAGGAAACCCTTGTTAATAATTTAGAAATTACAGAGGAACTCGGCTCAAGCGACCATAAGTCAATTAAATTTAGCATTGAATGGATGTATGATAGTAGGGATAATTCAGTAACGGTCCCAGATTTTCGCTTAGCAGATTATAATGGACTTAGAGAACACTTATCAACTGTGGACTGGGGTAACGAAGAGAGGTATTAATATGACAGTTTTCTTAACACTATACAGGCTGCCCAAAGAACATTTATCCCGTATAAAGAAATTAGATCAAGTAGAAATGACCCAAAATGGATGAATAATAGGCTCAAATATCTTTTAGGGCAGAAGAAAGGAATTTATAGGCGCATAAAGAGAGGTGAGGGTCATCTTATAAATCAGTATACTGACATTAAGAGAGACGTTAAAAAGGGGATAAGAAAAGCTAAACAGGACTATGAAATTAAAGTTGCTAGGGATTCAAAAACTAACCCAAAAAGTTTTTTCCAGGTTTATAGAACAAAAGTTAGGGATTAGATAGGTCCCCTTAAAAATAACTCTGGGTATCTTACTGACAAGGAGAATGATATGTGCTCTATTTTTAATAATTATTTTCTCTCGGTTTTCACGCAGGAAGATACTAATAATATCCCAGAATTTAATTTTTACAGAGGCCCAGAAGAAGATAAATTATGTAATATCACAGTCACTAGTGAAATGGTTATGAAACAACTAGACCGACTGAAACAAACTAAATCGCCAGGTCCTGATGAGCTTTTTGCAAGGGTTCTTAAGGAATGCAAAATGGAACTCTGTGAACTAATATCTAACATTTTTAATTTATCTCTTCAAACAGGTGTAGTGTCTGATATGTGGAAGATGGCTAATGTAATTCCTATTTTTAAAGCAGGGGACAAGTCACTACCGTCAAATTACCGCCCAATAAGCCTTACCTCAATTGTAGGGAAATTACTAGAGTCAATTATAGCTGATATTATTAGAAGCCATCTAGATAACCATAATTTGATTAATGATACTCAGTATGGATTCACGAGGGGCCGTTCCTGCCTATCAAAATTATTAACCTTCTTCAGTAAAGCTTTTGAGGCTGTTGATCACAATAAAGAATTCGATATTGTTTATTTAGACTTTAGTAAGGCTTTTGATAGAGTACCGCACCAGAGACTGTTAAAGAAAGTGACAGCTCATGGCATTGGGGGAAAAGTGCTGTCATGGATCGAGTCATGGCTCACCAATAGGAAGCAGAGAGTGTGCATAAATGGGGTTAAATCCGAGTGGGGACTTGTAACAAGTGGTGTTCCACAGGGATCAGTCTTAGGCCCGTTGTCATTTATAATATATATCAATGACCTTGACGAGGGAATTACTAGTGACATGAGCAAATTCGCCGACGACACGAAGATAGGTAGGATAATTGATTCAAACATAGATGTCATAGAACTTCAGGAAGATTTAGACAAACTTCATTCGTGGTCAGAAAAGTGGCAGATGCAGTTCAATGCAGATATATGCAAGGTACTGAAGCTCGGGAGTGTCCATAACCCATAACGTAGAACTTAGCCATACAGATTCCGAGAAGGACTTGGGGATGATGGTAAGCAGCAACCTTAAATCAAGACAGCAATGCCTAAGCGTACGTAATAAGGCAAATAGATTACTGGGATTTATATCAAGAAGTGTAAGCAACAGAAGTCCAGAGTTTATATTACAGCTTTATACATCATTAGAAAGGCCTCACCTAGATTACGCAGCTCAATTCTGGTCTCCATATTACAGAATGGACATAAATTCATTAGAAAACATTCAGCGTAGAATAAGTAAATTGTTAAATTAGACACATATGCAACACTTGGGTATCTTTATTGAGGAAACGTTTCGCCACACAGTGGCTTCATCAGTCCAATACAAAGAAGAAAGTAGTAATAAAAGGAGGAGTTTGAGGTAATCAGTCCCTCGGCCTGGAGTCGATGTGTTCAGTCCATCAATCTTGAAGAAAATACATTGTATATTGCATATGTGTCTAATTTAACAACTTGTCGGTTCTCTGAACCATTCATCTACAATAAGTAAATTAATACATAGCATTAGAAATATTCCTTACGAAGAAAGATTGAAGACCCTTAAATTACATTCACTTGTAAGACGTAGAATGAGGGGGAACATGATCGAGGTATACAAGTGGAAAATGGGTATTACCAAAGGGGATATAAATAAGGTCTTGAAACGCAAGACTCATCGCCAGAGAAGACAACACATAATACCGAAGAATCCTGGAATCATCACTTATCTGTATATCCAACAACTTCAACCAGAACAACGGCTTCTACAACATAGCTGAACCTATTGCCAATAAACTTCTTCAACGCTATCCCACCTAGAACTCAAGAATGGAACACTGCAGGTCATTTAAGTCACACAATATTTTTAACTATCACACTGCTTTTAAGACTGTCACATGCAACTTTCTCCACCTGACCCAGCATTCTCCACCTGACTATACCCTATATATATTCATGTTACTCATTTTATAGGTAGATCTGTCTGTGACTCGATAAAGCCCACTGCGTGGGCGAAACGTTGTCAATAAAGGATCACATTATACTGCTTATGTGTATATTTTTCCATCTCTTTAAGAGAGAACCCGCAATAATTGATTCAAGTTAGATAAGTTTAGATTTAGAAAGGATATATGAAAGTATTGGTTTGGAAATAGGGTAGTTGATGAGTGGAACAGTCTGCCTAGTAGGGTTACTGAAGCTAGGACCTTGGGTAGTTTCAAATTTAGGTTGGATAAATTCATGAGTGAGAGGGGTTGGATTTGAGTGGGACTCGCACATGAGTAAATAGAATTATCAAAGCTTATTTCTTGGGTAGCATTGAAAATTGGGTTGAGCAAATATTCTGTTAGTGGGTCAGATTGTGAAGGACCTGCCTAGTATGGGCCAACAGGCCTGCTGCAGTGTTCCTCCTTTCTTATGTTCTTATGTTCTTATACTTGTCCACTCTCTTTTTAAAGCTACCCAAGGTTTAAGACTATCACATGCAGCATTCTCCACTTAACTAAATCCTTTAAATATTCATGTATCCTTTATCCAGGTAGATCTGTTTGTAACTCGTTAAAGCCTACTGCGTGGGAGAAACGTTGTCAATAAAGGATCAAATTATACTGCTTATGTGTTTATTTTTCCAGGTTCACTTAAGAAATCAATATATTCAATTAAAATGTTAATTAAAAAAAAAATAAGAAAACCCCAAAGAGATTATAGAGTTAACATAAGAACATAAGAAAGGAGGAACACTGCAGCAGGCCTGTTGGCCCATACTAGACAGGTCCTTCACATTCCATCCCACTAACAGAATATTTGTTCAACCTAATTTTCAATGCTACCCAAGAAGGAAATAAATGGTATAAAATACCGACACAATGGAAAAATAAACACATAAGCAGTATAATGTGATCCTTTATTGACAACGTTTCGCCCACGCAGTGGGCTTTATCGAGTCACAGACAGATCTACCTGGAAAATGAGCAACATAGAGATATATATAGGGTACAGTCAGGTGGAGAATGCTGGGTCAGATGGAGAAAGCTGCATGTGAGTCTTAAAAGTAGTGTGAAAACATAGTGTGACTTAAAGGACCTGCAGTGTACCATTCTTGAGTTCTAGGTGGGATAGCGTTGAAGAAGTTTCTTGGCAATAGGTTCAGCTATGTTGTAGAAGCCGTTGTTCTGGTTAAAGTTGTTGGACATACAGATGAGTGATGATTCTAGGATTCTTCGGTATTGCGTGTTGTCTTCTGGCGATGAGTCTTGCGTTTCTGTAGTTGATTAAATGGTTGTGTAAATTTCGGTGTTGAACACAGGCATTTCTTGAGTCGTCAGATCTGCCTGCGTACTGGTGTTCTGAAATGCGTGTTTGTAGGTCTCTGGATGTTTCGCCAACGTATAATTTGCTGCAGCCATTACAAGGGATTGTGTATACCCCTGCCGTGGATTGAAGCTTTTCCTGTCTGTTACTGGTAATGTCCTTAATGGTGGTGGATGTGGAGGTGGATACTGGAATGAGGTCTTAGAAAAATGTTGGAAACTTGTTTGGAAATGGAGTTGGTGGGAAGGACTATGTATCTCTTCTCAGCAGTGTCTTCTTGGGTGTGTTGAAGATTTTAATGCCCGTCGTCTGCAGTCTCTAATGAAGTGACGAGGATAGTGAAGTTTGGAAAAACTTGTTCAATGAGGGAGCATTCTTCTTCAAGGAACTCACTGCTGCAGATTCTAGTGCGCGCAGGAAAAACCTATAATTACCCACGTTTAATTTTGGTGTCGTGGTGAGAGTAGAAGTGGAGAAGATCGTGTTGATTGGTAGGTTTTCGATAGACTTTAAAACGAAGTTCATGGTCAGCTTTGCAGAGAAGAACATCAAGAAAGGAAGAGTGTTGTCGACTTCTTCTTCTAGTGTAAACTGGATTGATGGCTCAACCTGGTTGAGTTCGTGTTGAGAGCTTGAACGTTGAAGCGTCTGGGAGTTATGATGAGAATGTCGTCAACATAACGAAGCCAGGTGACAGAAGAGGGAATAATAGTGGAAAATCGCTCGGCTTCCAAATGTTCCATATAAGGTTCGCAAGGACGGCACTAAGTGGCGATCCCATGGGTAGTCCAAAAGTTTGCTGAAAAGAGTTGGTTTCGAAGGAAACATGTCCCACATATTCAACAAGGTCGATGAACGCTTGAAGAGGAAGATCAAGCGAGTCGTCAATTTTCCTGCGCAAGAGATCGATAGCTTGTGTAGTAGGTACTTTGGTGAATAGGATGTTACATCAAGGCTGGAGAGTTTTTTGTTGATGTTGATGTTGCGAATGCGATTGAGAAGGTCACCGAGTGTTTGAGATGTGCTGGACTGATGGTGCCCAAGTTTGGAGAGGTGTTTAGGAGAATTCCTGAGATTTGGTGGGAAGCACTGCCTATTCCGAGGATATGGGCTTTACATGCTTTTTCGAAAACCAACTCTTTCAGCAAACTTTGGACTACCCATGGGATCCCCCAAGTGCCGTCCTTGGAACCCATATAGGGGGAACATTTGGAAGCCGGCATTTTCCATATTATTCCCTCTTCTGTCACCTGGCTTCGTTATGTTGACGACATTCCATCATAACTCAGACGCTTCACGTCAAGTTTCCAAACGAACTCAACCAGGTTGAGCCATCAATCCAGTTTACACTAGAAGAAGAAGTGACAACACTCTTCCTTTCCTGATGTTCTTCTCTGCAAAGCTGACCATGAACTTCGTTTTAAAGTCTATCAAAACCTACCAATCAACACGATCTTCTCCACTTCTACCTCACCCGACACCAAAATTAAACGTGGTGTAATTATAGGTTTTTCCTGCGCGCACTCAGAATCTGCAGCAGTGAGTTCCTTGGAAGAATGCTCCCTCATTGAACAAGTTTTTCCAAACTTCACTATCCTCGTCACTTCATTAGAGACTGCAGACGACGGGCATTAAACATCTTCAACACACCCAGGAAGACACTGCTGAGAAGAGATACATAGTCCTTCCCACCAACTCCATTTCCAAACAAGTTTCCAATTTTTTCTAAGACCTCATTCCAGTATCCACTCACATCCACCACCATTAAGGACATTACCAGTAACAGACAGGAAAAGCTTCAATCCACGGCAGGGGATCCTCCCTTGTAATCTGCAGCAAATATACGTTGGCGAAACATCCAGAGACCTACAAACAGCATTTCAGAACACCAGTAGCAGGCAGATCTGACGACTCGAAATGCCTGTGTTCAACACCGAAATTTACACAACCATTTAATCAACTACAGAAACGCAAGACTCATCGCCAGAAGACAACGCAAACAAGATCCTAGACATCACTCATCTGTTGTCCAACAACTTAACCAGAACAACGGCTTCTACAACATAGCTGAACCTATTGCGAGAAACTTCTTCAACGCTATCCCACCTAGAACTCAAGAATGGTACACTGCAGGTCCTTTAAGTCACACTATGTTTTCACACTACTTTAAGACTCACATGCAGCTCTCCATCTGACCCAGCATTCTCCACCTGACTGTACCCTATATATATCTCTATGTTGCTCATTTTCCAGGTAGATCTGTCTGTGACTCGATAAAGCCCACTGCGTGGGCGAAACGTTGTCAATAAAGGATCACATTATACTGCTTATGCTACCCAAGAAATAAGCTTTGATAATTTTATTTACTCATGTGCAATTCCCACTCAAATCCAACCCCTTTCACTCATAAATTTATCCAACCTAAATTTAAAACTACCCAAGGTCCTAGCTTCAATAACCCTACTAGGCAGACTGTTCCACTCATCAACTACCCTATTTCCAAACCAATACTTTCCTATATCCTTTCTAAATCTAAACTTATCTAACTTGAATCCATTATTGCGGGTTCTCTCTTGGAGAGAATTAACCCAAATGGTTTCTTCTTACGAATTTACTAACTTTTTTCACTAATGTATTTGAGGAGGTAGATCATGGTAATGAATTTTATATTGTGTATATGGACTTCAGTAAGGCTTTTGATAAAGTTCCACATCAGAGGCTTCTGAGGAAAATTAAGGCACACGGAATAGGAGGAGAATTTTTTTCCTGGGTAGAGGCATGGTTGACAAATAGGCGGCAGAGAGTTTGCATAAATGGAGAGAAATCAGAATGTGGGCACGTCTCAAGCGGTGTTCCACAGGGGTCAGTTTTGGGCCCCCTGTTGTTTACAATTTACATAAACGTCATAGATGAGGGAATAAATATCAACATAAGTAAATTTGCTGATGACACCAAAATAGGCCGTCCAGTTCATTGAAATGAGGACATTAGAGCACTCCAGGATGATCTGAATAGACTGATGCAGTGGTCGGAGAAGTGGCAGATGCAGTTTAATGTAAACAAATGCAAAGTTCTAAATGATTGGCAGGACAATAACTATGCCACATATAAACTGAATAATGCAGATCTTATTACTTGTGATTGCGAGAAGGATTTAGGAGTTCTGGTTGGTAGTAATCTGAATCCAAGATAACAGTGCATAAGTGTTCGCAATAAAGCTAACGGAATCCTTGGCTTCATATCAAGAAGTATAAATAATAGAAGTCCTCAGGTTGTTCTTCAACTCTATATATCTTTGGTTAGGCCTCATTTAGATTATGCTGCACAGTTTTAGTCACCGTATTCAGAATGGATATAAATGCACTGGAAAACGTACAGAGGAGGATGACAAAGTTGATCCCATATATCAGAAATCTTCCCTATGATGATAGACTGAGGGCCTTCTGACGGAA
>WNWK01027848.1:0-25924 GCA_009830355.1 Cherax destructor | reverse complement strand
AAATCTACGTATTTTAGCTAAAAAGTGAGTTTTGTCAGAAAAGCACTCAAACTGCTCTAAAACGTCGAAATATACCATAAAATGCAATTTTAGGTCATTTTTCTGAGCTTTTTAATGTTTCATGTATTTTTGGAAAATAATATGAAATATTCTAAATTAATATTGATTTTTATAGATTTTTAATGGGATTTTTTTAAAATATGTTAATAATTTATAAATATTAAAAAATGCTATAAAACGTTATTATATTGCATTTTTTGACGATTCAAGGCATTTTCAAGGATTTTCTGAAAAACTATTTTTTTAGATAAAATATACCTATGAGTAAGCTTCCTAAACGAAAATCATAAAATTTTGCTTAATTTTCCCATAAATTTCAATTGCAGTAGAAATTATATTTAAAAGTGTGATAATCTAAGTATTTTAGCTAAAAAATTAGTTTTGCCAGAAAATCACTCAAACCGCTCTAAAACGCCGAAATATGCAATAAAATACGATTTTAGCACTTTTTTCTGAGCTTTTTAATGTTTCATGTATTTATCGAAAATAATATGGAATATTCTAAAAAAATATTGATTTTTTTAGATTTTTAATGGGATTTTTTAAAAATATGTAAATAATTAATAAATATTTAAAAATGCTATAAAACTTGATTTTATTGCATTTTTTGACGATTTAAGGCATTTTCAAGGATTTTCTGATAACACTATTTTTTTAGATAAAATATGCCTATGAGTAAGCTTCCTAAAAGAAAATCATAAAATTTTGCTTACTTTTCCCATAAATTTCAATTGCAGTAGAAATTCTATTTAAAAGTGTGATAATCTAAGTATTTTAGCTAAAAAATGAGTTTTGCTCTAAAACGTCGAAATATGCAATAAAATACGATTTTAGCACATTTTTCTGAGCTTTTTAATGTTTCATGTATTTTTTCGAAAATAATATGAAATATTCTATAAAAATATTGATTTTTATAGATTTTTAACCCTTTACCGGGCCATGAATCAAATTTGAGAATTTGCAACATTTGCAACCTATATTCTGATAATATAAGCAATTCTAAGACCTATTTATTTGTGGTCCTTTTTCAAGTTTATTTATTTTTGGTCCATAAAATGGCCTTTTTGTCAGAATCAAATATGAGGCCAATCCCAACAAAGGTTAAACTATAGGTGACAGATTCGCATCATATTTGATGCCATTCCTGACAACGGTATGTGTGTAAAAGAATCATAACAGCTACTAATAACTGATAATAAAAGGCATATATATACATTTAAGGTTTATTAATATACAACTGGGTTAAACCAAAGGCACAGTAACTTGATTTCAATAATTTTAACACATTTATAGTATTTGACATTATACAAAAATTGCAAAAATGTTACAAAAATATGGATATGGCACCAAATGAGTATCCTTTCTGTATTTATTGTGACAAACATTTTTATCAGAGGTATTTATGCATCTTGTTTCTTATCCACTTCCTCATTACTGTCACTGTCATCACATAACTCTGGCACAATGTAATCCCTTTTTCTTGAGCCCTTGATCCATAAAACATTTGTGTTTAACTGAAATGAACAGAAAACACAAAATGAGCCTCGAAATTGAGCAAATTTTATATATTTACAGGTAAAAGCACTCATATATCAATGAATTTGATTCAGCATGCAATTGGTAGCTATTATTGACAAAGATGGCCTTATTGTTATTTGTTAATCCATGATATATGATACCTTCATTGGTAAATTTGTTATCACCATTGTCTGTTTTGGCCTCACATATGATACACTCAGTGGCATGTAACATTCTATACTTATCAGGGTGCGCCTCATAAATGATACCAAAAATGTAAACAAAACTTCAAGTGCATTCATTTGTTACTTATAAATACCTCAGGCAATTCATTTGCATCTCAAAATGAGGATAAAACATTCAATAATGCACTGGAAACACATTCAGTAACTTACCGACATTCTGGAGTGGTGTAAATTGGTGAAATATCAAGAGAGTCAGGCTGGAAATGCTCCTCCTTCAACACTTCAGACAGTACTGAAGACTTCTGGAGCTCCCAGCCAATAGCAGTCGACAACACCCAAGTGACAACACATTCAAGCTCCGCCCAGAAGGCTTGTGATTGGTTGGAGTGAAATTTGAAGTCTTTCTGAGGATATGCTTTGTGCTCATGGCGCCATGAAAACCATGCTTTTTGCGCCTCGTATGTGATGCCGGCGCGGTATAGGGTTTTAATGGGATTTTTTAAAAATATGTAAATAATTAATAAATATTAAAAAATGCTATAAAACTTGATTTTATTGCATTTTTTGACGATTAAAGGCATTTTCAAAGATTTTCTGAAAAACTATTTTTTTTTAGATAAAATCCACCTATGAGTAAGCTTCCTAAAAGAAAATCATAAAATTTTGCTAACTTTTCCCATAAATTTCAATTGCAGTAGAAATTCTATTTAAAAGTGTGATAATCTAAGTATTTTAGCTAAAAAACGAGTTTTGCCAGAAAAGCACTCAAACCGCTATAAAACGTCGAAATATGCAATAAAATACGATTTTAGCACATTTTTCTGAGCTTTTTAATATTTCATGTATTTTTCGAAAATAATATGGAATATTCTATAAAAATATTGATTTTTATAGATTTTTAATGAGATTTTTTAAAAATGTGTAAATAATTATTATATATTAAAAAATGCTATAAAACTTGATTTTATTGCATTTTTTGCCGATTTAAGGCATTTTGAAGGATTTTCTGAAAACTATTTTTTTAGATAAAATCCACCTATGAGTAAGCTTCCTAAAAGAAAATCATAAAATTTTGCTAACTTTTCCCAAAAATTTCAATTGCAGTAGAAATTCTATTTAAAAGTTTGAAAATCTAGGTATTTTAGCTAAAAAATGAGTTTTGCCAGAAAAGCACTCAAACCGCTCTAAATCGTCGAAATATGCAATAAAATACCATTTTAGCACATTTTTATGATATTTTTTATGTTTCATGTATTTTTGGAAAAATAATATGAAATATTATATAATAATATTCATTTTTATAGATTTTTAATTGAATTTTTAAAAATATGTAAATAATTAATAAATATTCAAAAATGCTATAAAAATTTATTTTATTGCATTTTTTGACGATTTAAGGCATTTTCAAGGATTTTCTGAAAACACTATGAGTAAGCTTCCTAAAAGAAAATCATAAAATTTTGCTAACTTTTCCCATAAATTTCAATTGCAGTAGAAATTCTATTTAAAAGTGTGATAATCTAAGTATTTTAGCTAAAAAACGAGTTTTGCCAGAAAAGCACTCAAACCGCTATAAAACGTCGAAATATGCAATAAAATACGATTTTAGCACATTTTTCTGAGCTTTTTAATATTTCATGTATTTTTCGAAAATAATATGGAATATTCTATAAAAATATTGATTTTTATAGATTTTTAATGAGATTTTTTAAAAATGTGTAAATAATTATTATATATTAAAAAATGCTATAAAACTTGATTTTATTGCATTTTTTGCCGATTTAAGGCATTTTGAAGGATTTTCTGAAAAACTATTTTTTTTAGATAAAATCCACCTATGAGTAAGCTTCCTAAAAGAAAATCATAAAATTTTGCTAACTTTTCCCATAAATTTCAATTGCAGTAGAAATTCTATTTAAAAGTTTGAAAATCTAGGTATTTTAGCTAAAAAATGAGTTTTGCCAGAAAAGCACTCAAACCGCTCTAAATCGTCGAAATATGCAATAAAATACCATTTTAGCACATTTTTATTATATTTTTTATGTTTCATGTATTTTTTGAAAAATAATATGAAATATTATATAATAATATTCATTTTTATAGATTTTTAATTGAATTTTTAAAAATATGTAAATAATTAATAAATATTCAAAAATGCTATAAAAATTTATTTTAGTGCATTTTTTGACGATTTAAGGCATTTTCAAGGATTTTCTGAAAACACTATGAGTAAGCTTCCTAAAAGAAAATAATATAATTATGCTTTCTTTTCCCGTAAATTTCAATTGCAGTAGAAATTCTATTTAAAAGTGTGATAATCTACGTATTTTAGCTAAAAAATGAGTTTTGCCAGAAAAGCACTCAAACCGCTCTAAAACGTCGAAATATGCCATAAAATGCAACTTTAGGCCATTTTTCTGAGCTTTTTAATGTTTCATGTATTTTTGGAAAATAATAAGAAATATTCTAAATTTATATTGATTTTTATATATTTTTAATGGGATTTTTTAAAAATATGTAAATAATTTATAAATATTCAAAAATGCTATAAAACGTTATTTTATTGCATTTTTTGACGATTCAAGGCATTTTCAAGGATTTTCTGAAAAACTATTTTTTTAGATAAAATATGCCTATGAGTAAGCTTCCTAAAAGAAAATCATAAAATTTTGCTTACTTTTCCCATAAATTTCAATTGCATTAGAAATTCTATTTAAAAGTGTGATAATCTAAGTATTTTAGCTAAGAAATGAGTTTTGCCAGAAAAGCACTCATACCGCTCTAAAACGTCGAAATATGCAATAAAATACGATTTAAATTGTTGCATAAAACGGGTATAAAGTCTGAATTAACACATACAGAGTCTGTCTGGATAGAATTTTCAGAGGGTGTGAAAATTGATTTTAGGCGTGATTTACGTCCTCCAAACTTAGATAGGAACAAGGGAGACTACTTTGGGAGGAAATTGTTAAGGCCACAAGACACGATAACGTAGTAATTTAGGGACTTTAACTTTAGTCAGATTGATTGGAATTTCATGACAGGGAATTTAGAATCTAACGACTTTTTAGAAGTAGTTCAGGATTGCTTTTTGAAGCAGTTTGTAACAGAACCTACAAGGGGAAATAACCTACTTGACTTGGTTCTGGCAAGCAAGGAAACCCTTGTTAATAATTTAGAAATTACAGAGGAACTCGGCTCAAGCGACCACAAGTCAATTACCTTTAGCATTGAATGGATGTATGATAGTAGGGATAATTCAGTAATGGTCCCAGATTTTCGCTTAGCAGATTATAATGGACTTAGAGAACACTTATCAACTGTGGACTGGGGTGAAGAAGAGAGGTATCAATATGACAGTTTTCTTAACACTATACAGGCTGCCCAAAGAACATTTATCCGTATAAAGAAATTAGATCAAGTAGAAATGACCCAAAATGGATGAATAATAGGCTCAAATATCTTTTAGGGCAGAAGAAAGGAATTTATAGGCGCATAAAAGAGGTGAGGGTCATCTTATAAATCAGTATACTGACATTAAGAGGGACGTTAAAAAGGGAATAAGAAAAGCTAAACGGGACTATGAAATTAAAGTTGCTAGGATTCAAAACTAACCCAAAAGTTTTTTCCAGGTTTATAGAACAAAAGTTAGGATAAGATAGGTCCCCTTAAAAATAACTTTGGGCATCTTACTGACAAGGAGAATGATATGTGCTCTATTTTTAATAATTATTTTCCTCGGTTTTCACACAGGAAGACATTAATAATATCCCAGTAATTAATTTTTACAGAGGCCCAGAAGAAGATAAATTATGTAATATCACAGTCACTAGCGAAATGATTATGAAACAGCTGGACCGACTGAAACAAAATAAATCGCCGGTCCTGATGAGCTTTTTGCAAGGGTTCTTAAGGAATGCAAAATGGAACTCTGTGAACCAATATCTAACATTTTTAATTTATCTCTTCAAACAGGTGTAGTGTCTGATATGTGGAAGATGGCTAATGTAATTCCTATTTTTAAAGCAGGGGACAAGTCACTACCGTCAAACTACCGCCCAATAAGCCTGACCTCAATTGTAGGCAAATTACTAGAGTCAATTATAGCTGATATTATTAGAAGCCATCTAGATAACCATAATTTGATTAATGATACCCAGCATGGATTCACGAGGGGCCGTTCCTGCCTATCTAATTTATTAACCTTCTTCAGTAAAGCTTTTGAGGCTGTTGATCACGATAAAGAATTCGATATTGTTTATTTAGACTTTAGTAAGGCTTTTGATAGAGTACCGCACCAGAGACTGTTAAAGAAAGTGGCAGCTCATGGCATTGGGGGAAAAGTGCTGTCATGGATCGAGTCATGGCTCACCAATAGGAAGCAGAGAGTGTGCATAAATGGGGTTAAATCCGAATGGGGACTTGTAACAAGTGGTGTTCCACAGGGATCAGTCTTAGGCCCATTGTTATTTATAATATATATCAATGACCTTGATGAGGGAATTACTAGTGATATGAGCAAATTCGCCGACGACACGAAGATAGGTAGGATAATTGATTCAAACATAGATGTCATAGAACTTCAGGAAGATTTAGACAAACTTAATTCGTGGTCAGAAAAGTGGCAGATGCAGTTCAATGTAGATAAATGCAAGGTTCTGAAGCTCGGGAGTGTCCATAACCCAAGCACTTATAAGTTAAATAACGTAGAACTTAGCCATACAGATTGCGAGAAGGACTTGGGGGTGATGGTAAGCAGCAACCTTAAACCAAGACAGCAATGCCTAAGCGTACGTAATAAGGCAAATAGATTACTGGGATTTATATCAAGAAGTGTTAGCAACAGAAGTCCAGAGGTTATATTACAGCTTTATACATCATTAGTAAGGCCTCACCTAGATTACGCAGCTCAGTTCTGGTCTCCATATTACAGAATGGACATAAATTCGTTAGAAAACATTCAGCGTAGAATGACTAAATTAATACATAGCATTAGAAATCTTCCTTACGAAGAAAGATTGAAGACCCTAAAATTACATTCACTTGTAAGACGTAGAATGAGGGAGACATGATCGAGGTATACAAGTGGAAAATGGGTATTAACAAAGGGGATATAAATAAGGTCTTGAGGATATCTCTCCAAGAGAGAACCCGCAATAATGGATTCAAGTTAGATAAGTTTAGATTTAGAAAGGATATAGGAAAGTATTGGTTTGGAAATAGGGTAGTTGATGAGTGGAACAGTCTGCCTAGTAGGGTTATTGAAGCTAGACCTTGGGTAGTTTCAAATTTAGGTTGGATAAATTCATGAGTGAGAGGGTTGGATTTGAGTGGGACTCGCATGAGTGGGTAGAATTGTCAAAGCTTATTTCTTGGGTAGCATTGAAAATTGGGTTGAGCAAATATTCTGTTAGTGGGACGGATTGTGAAGGACCTGCCTAGTATGGGCCAACAGGCCTGCTGCAGTGTTCCTCCTTTCTTATGTTCTTATGTGCTAGCCAGTGTAGTGAGACGGGAGTGTGCTAGCCAGTGTAGTGAGACGGGAGGGAGTGTGCTAGCCAGTGTAGTGAGTCGGGAGTGTGCTAGCGAGTGTGGTGAGACGGGAGTGTGCTAGCCAGTGTGGTGAGACGGGAGGGAGTGTGCTAGCCAGTGTAGTGAGACGGTAGGGAGTGTGCTAGCCAGTGTAGTGAGACGGGAGTGTGCTAGCCAGTGTAGTGAGACGGGAGTGTGCTAGCCAGTGTGGTGAGACGGGAGTGTGCTAGCCAGTGTGGTGAGACGGGAGTGTGCTAGCCAGTGTAGTGAGACGGGAGTGTGCTAGCCAGTGTGGTGAGACGGGAGTGTGCTAGCCAGTGTGGTGAGACGGGAGTGTGCTAGCCAGTGTGGTGAGACGGGAGGGAGTGTGCTAGCCAGTGTAGTGAGACGGTAGGGAGTGTGCTAGCCAGTGTAGTGAGACGGAGTGTGCTAGCCAGTGTAGTGAGACGGGAGTGTGCTAGCCAGTGTGGTGAGACGGAGTGTGCTAGCCAGTGTGGTGAGACGGGAGGTGCTAGCCAGTGTAGTGAGACGGAGTGTGCTAGCCAGTGTGGTGAGACGGGAGTGTGCTAGCCAGTGTGGTGAGACGGGAGTGTGCTAGCCAGTGTGGTGAGACGGAGTGTGCTAGCCAGTGTGGTGAGACGGAGTGTGCTAGCCAGTGTGGTGAGACGGGAGTGTGCTAGCCAGTGTAGTGAGACGGAGTGTGCTAGCCAGTGTGGTGAGACGGGAGTGTGCTAGCCAGTGTGGTGAGACGGGAGTGTGCTAGCCAGTGTAGTGAGACGGGAGTGTGCTAGCCAGTGTGGTGAGACGGGAGTGTGCTAGCCAGTGTGGTGAGACGGAGTATTAGTTGTGTGTTGTGGTGTCAGTGTTTTACTGGAATTATCCGCGGGGAGGTGGGAAGAAAATACACAGGTTGCATAATAAATTGTTATTAGAATAATACTAAGTTCTGTAAAGAATTTTATCAAGTCATGACTTGGTAAAGTTTTCGAAGAGCAATAGATTGTCCCAGTAAAAGCTTATTCTACAAATGTCTTTGCTATTGTGGGCAGCGCCCCTGGTCCTGCGGGGCCGTGATTGAGCTGGGGCAGATTTTTCTTCCTACCACACGAGCAAACTTCTTGTAAATAACCTGACGTGAACTCATAATTCTTATTAAAAAAAATCTGAAAATTCTGGTTTATGACGTGCTGTTAGTGAGGTCATTGTAATTTACATGAAGGAGTTTTAGGGGAAACCGGTTAGTCTGACTTGAAGTTTGTAGTGGAGGATACAGTGTGTGGGGATTTTATTCTTGGCCTGGTCGTCTTTTCTTTTGGAAAGACTTGTAGTTCATCCTAAGACATTGTTAGGTAGTGCTTCTCTTGTTTGTTTTTTTAATGGGGGTGTTAAACCTAGCTAGGGTAGACCAGCGGATGCTTAACCAGTTATGGGTCATCATCTGACAGAGAGAGATGTCAGGAGACACTTGTCTTGCTATTGAGGAAGTAATGTTGAATGTAGATTTTTTTTTTTTTGAGGAGAAGGATAGATAAATTATCCTCCGTTAGTGGGGAAAATGTGCATGAGTAAATATATATATATATATATATATATATATATATATATATACATGCATATATATATACATATATATATATACATATATATATATACATATATATATATATATATATATATACATGCATATATATATACATATATATATATATATATATATATATATATATATATATATGAAAAAAGATCACAGTAATCAGGTGATATCAGAATATGCAAGAAAACCACTATGAAAAATAGAGGAATTCCAAGCGCTTTCGTGACTACTCACATTATCAAGGAACTATAAAAGGAAACATGACAAGAGGACTTATATAAGGGGCAAGACTACACCTCACAGTCACATCACACTAACAAAGACTACACCTCACAGTAGCGTAACATCTCACGACTCTGTGAAGAGGAAAACAAGAAAGGACCTGAAACTCTTCCCAAGAATTAAGATTAGTCCAATTTATCATTAAATTCTTCCCAAATTTTATTAATTATAAAAGAATCCAATTTATATAAACCAAAAGAAATATTCATATTATTTTCAAAACTGCTTTTAATGAAACATGAAAAAATTTCTAATTTTAATGTTAAAAACAACTTAGATTTAGTTGATAAATTAAGCACCTTGACTAATTTAAATGATTTCAATATGGTTAGTTTTGATGTTACCTCCTTGTTTACAAAAGTTCCAGTTGATGATTTACTAAGTTTCTTATCTGAAGAACTGGTTAATTATGATTTACCATTGCAGTTCCTACTATCATTAAACTTATTAAACTTTGTATTGTTGATGCAAAATTTGTATTTAATGATGAGTTTTACACACAGAAGTTTGGTATGGCAATGGGCAATCCTCTTTCACCTGTTCTTAGTAACTTATATATGGAATTTTTCGAAACAAGATTGCTTAACACTATCCTTCCCAATAGAGCTAAGTGGTATAGATATGTTGATGATATTTTGTGCCTTATGCCTAAGAATGTAGACATAAACCATTTCCTTGTTAAATTAAATAGCTTAGCTCATTCTATAAATTTTACTGTTGAATTCGAAGTAAATAACTCATTGCCCTTCCTAGATGTTTTTATTATTAAGGGTAACATTGATTTTAAATTTAAAATTTACAGAAAACCTACAAATAATTGTTCCTATGTACACTATTACTCTTCACATCAAGATAGAGTTAAAGTGTCGGTTTTTCTTCAATGTTTTTGAGAGCTTTATGTATTTGTAGTCCAGAGTTCATAGATGAAGAAATCTCTAAAATTTATGAAATAGCTAATGATTTAAAATACCCTAGAAACATAATTGATAAATCTTTTAAAATAGCTAGAATACTTTTTTCAATCCCAAAAGGGACAACCAACCTTATTCAACCAAAAATATGTTGGTTCTCCCTTACCATGAAAACTTGGTTGATATGCCTTCCTTTCTTAAGAATTTTAATATCAAAGTTGTATTTAAAAATCTTGATACAGTAAAAAAACTTTTGATAAAAAATTCCCCCAAAATGCTGACGGATGTGTCTATAAGATTCCCTGTAAAATATGCGATAAAGTTTATTATGGTCAAACTGGTAAAAGTCTTGAACTAAGATTAAAACAACATAAATATAGCATTAGAACTGGACAAGATTCTAATGCTCTATTTATTCATGTGAGAGATTTTAACCATCCAATTGATTTTCAAAATGCTGAGAAGGTTGTATCAAGCAAGTCCATGGTTGAGAGGAATATAATAGAATCATGTTTCATTAAAAGCAGTTTTGAAAATAATATGAATATTTCTTTTGGTTTATATAAATTGGATTCTTTTATAATTAATAAAATTTGGGAAGAATTTAATGATAAATTGGACTAATCTTAATTCTTGGGAAGAGTTTCAGGTCCTTTCTTGTTTTCCTCTTCACAGAGTCGTGAGATGTTACGCTACTGTGAGGTGTAGTCTTTGTTAGTGTGATGTGACTGTGAGGTGTAGTCTGCCCCTTACATAAGAACATAAGAAAGGAGGAACACTGCAGCAGGCCTGTTGGCCCATACTAGGCAGGTCCTTCACAATCCGTCCCACTAACAGAATATTTGCTCAACCCAATTTTCAATGCTACCCAAGAAATAAGCTTTGACAATTCTACCCACTCATGCCGAGTCCCACTCAAATCCAACCCCTCTCACTCATGAATTTATCCAACCTAAATTTGAAACTACCCAAGGTCCTAGCTTCAATAACCCTACTAGGCAGACTGTTCCACTCATCAACTACCCTATTTCCAAACCAATACTTTCCTATATCCTTTCTAAATCTAAACTTATCTAACTTGAATCCATTATTGCGGGTTCTCTCTTGGAGAGATATCCTCAAGACCTTATTTATATCCCCTTTGTTAATACCATTTTCCACTTGTATACCTCGATCATGTCTCCCTCATTCTACGTCTTACAAGTGAATGTAATTTAAGGGTCTTCAATCTTTCTTCGTAAGGAAGATTTCTAATGTTATGTATTAATTTAGTCATTCTACGCTGAATGTTTTCTAACGAATTTATGTCCATTCTGTAATATGGAGACCAAAACTGAGCTGCGTAATCTAGGTGAGGCCTTACTAATGATGTATAAAGCTGTAATATAACCCTGGACTTCTGTTGCTAACACTTCTTGATATAAATCCCAGTAATCTATTTGCCTTATTACGTACGCTTAGGCATTGCTGTCTTGGTTTAAGGTTGCTGCTTACCATCACCCCCAAGTCCTTCTCGCAATCTGTATGGCTAAGTTCTACGTTATTTAACTTATAAGTGCTTGGGTTATGGACACTCCCGAGCTTCAGAACCTTGCATTTATCTACATTGAATTGCATCTGCCACTTTTCTGACCACGAATTAAGTTTGTCTAAATCTTCCTGAAGTTCTATGACATCTATGTTTGAATCAATTATCCTACCTATCTTCGTGTCGTCGGAGAATTTGCTCATATCACTAGTAATTCCCTCGTCAAGGTCATTGATATATATTATAAATAACAATGGGCCCAAGACTGATCCCTGTGGAACACCACTTGTTACAAGTCCCCATTCGGATTTAACCCCATTTATACACACTCTCTGCTTCCTATTGGTGAGCCATGACTCGATCCATGACAGCACTTTTCCCCCAATGCCATGAGCTGCCACTTTCTTTAACAGTCTCTGGTGCGGTACTCTATCAAAGCCTTACTAAAGTCTAAATAAACAATATCGAATTCTTTATCGTGATCAACAGCCTCAAAAGCTTTAGTGAAGAAGGTTAATAAATTAGATAGGCAGGAACGGCCCTCGTGAATCCATGCTGAGTATCATTAATCAAATTATGGTTATCTAGATGGCTTCTAATAATATCAGCTATAATTGACTCTAGTAATTTGCCTACAATTGAGGTCAGGCTTATTGGGCGGTAATTTGACGGTAGTGACTTGTCCCCTGCTTTAAAAATAGGAATTACATTAGCCATCTTCCACATATCAGACACTACACCTGTTTGAAGAGATAAATTAAAAATGTTAGATATTGGTTCACAGAGTTCCATTTTGCATTCCTTACGAACCCTTGCAAAAAGCTCATCAGGACCCGGCGATTTATTTTGTTTCAGTCGGTCAGTTGTTTCTAACCATTTCGCTAGTGACTGTGATATTACATAATTTATCTTCTTCTGGGCCTTTGTAAAAATTAATTACTGGGATATTATTAATGTCTTCCTGTGTGAAAACCGAGAGAAAATAATTATTAAAAATAGAGCACATATCATTTTCCTTGTCAGTAAGATGCCCAGAGTTATTTTTAAGGGGACCTATCTTATCCCTAACTTTTGTTCTATAAACCTGGAAAAAACTTTTTGGGTTAGTTTTTGAATCCCTAGCAACTTTAATTTCATAGTCCCGTTTAGCTTTTCTTATTCCCTTTTTAACGTCCCTCTTAATGTCAGTATACTGATTTATATGATGACCCTCACCTCTTTTTATGCGCCTATAAATTCCTTTCTTCTGCCCTAAAAGATACTTAAGCCTATTATTCATCCATTTTGGGTCATTTCTACTAGATCTAATTTCTTTATACGGGATAAATGTTCTTTGGGCAGCCTGTATAGTGTTAAGAAAACTGTCATATTGATACCTTTCTTCGTCACCCCAGTCCACAGTTGATAAGTGTTCTCTAAGTCCATTATAATCTGCTAAGCGAAAATCTGGGACCGTTACTGAATTATCCCTACTATCCCTACTATCATACATTCAACGCTCTAAGTCTATCTTCATACGGGAGATTTCTTATACTGTAAATCATTTTAGTCATTCTTCTTTGTATGTTCTCCAATGAATCTATATCCATCCTGTAGTAAGGAGACCAAAACTGAGCTGCATAATCCAAATGAGGTCTCACTAGTGATGTATAGAGTTGTAAAATAACTTTTGGACTTCTGTTGCTTATACTTCTTGAAATAAATCCTAGTAATCTGTTAGCCTTATTGCGCACACTTAGGCACTGTTGTCTTGGCTTTAGATTCCTGCTTACCATGACTTCCAAGTCTTTTTCACATTCTGTATGATCAAGCTCTACTTCACCTAGTTTATAACTTCGAGGGATATTTTCATTACCAAGGACTAGTACCTTACACTTGTCCACATTGAACTTCCTCTGCCACTTTTCAGACCAAGACATTAATTTGTCCAAATCCTCCTGGAGTTCATTGGTATCCTCCTCAGAATGAATCATACGGCCTACTTTTGTATCATCAGCAAATTTACTCATGTCACTTGCAATATGCGATAAAGTTTATTATGGTCAAACTGGTAAAAGTCTTGAACTAAGATTAAAACAACATAAATATAGCATTATAACTGGACAAGATTCTAATGCTCTATTTATTCATGTGAGAGACTTTAACCATCCAATTGATTTTCAAAATGCTGAGAAGGTTGTATCAAGCAAGTCCATGGTTGACAGGAATATAATAGAATCATGTTTCATTAAAAGCAGTTTTGAAAATAATATGAATATTTCTTTTGGTTTATATAAATTGGATTCATTTATAATTAATAAAATTTGGGAAGAATTTAATGATAAATTGGACTAATCTTAATTCTTGGGAAGAGTTTCAGGTCCTTTCTTATGTTCCTCTTCACAGAGTCGTGCGATGTTACGCTACTGTGATGTGTTGTCTTTGTTAGTGTGATGTGACTGTGAGGTGTATTCTGCCTCTTTATAAGCCTTCTTGTCATGTTTCCTTTTATAGTTCCTTGATAATGTGAGTAGTCACGAAAGCGCTTGGAATTCTTCTATTTTTTCATAGTGGTTGTCTTGCATATATATATATATATATATATATGCAAAAAGATCACAGTAAACAGGTGATATCAAAATATGCAAGAAAATCACTATGAAAATAGAAGAATTAGTTGACTACTCACATTATCAAGGAACTATGATAATGTGAGTAGTCACGAAAGCGCTTGGAATTCTTCTATTTTTTCATAGTGGTTTTCTTGCATATATATATATATATATATCTTCTTCTTTCTTTCAACACGTCGGCCGTTTCCCACCGAAGCAGGGTGGCCCAAAATGAAAAACGAAAGTTTCCCATTTTACATTTAGTAATATATACAGGAGAAGGGGTTACTAGCCCCTTGCTCCCAGCATTTTAGTCGCCTCTTACGACACGCATGGCTTACGGAGGAAGAATTCTGTTCCACTTCCCCATGGAGATAAGAGGAAATAAGAACAAGAACTAGTAAGAAAATAGAAGAAAACCCAGAGGGGTGTGTATATATATGCTTGTACATGAATGTGTAGTGTGATCTAAGTGTAAGTAGAAGTAGCAAGATGTACCTGAAATCTTGCATGTTTATGAGACAGAAAAAAGACACCAACAATCCTACCATCATGTAAAACAAGTACAGGCTTACGTTTTACACTCACTTGGCAGGACGGTAGTACCTCCCTGGGCGGTTGCTGTCTACCAACCTATTACCTAGATATATATATATATATATATATATATATATATATATATATATATATATATATATATAGCGAGGGGTAAGCATATGTAAAGGGATGCTTCACACAGCAGTTAAGATAAATGTTTCATATACATTTAAAAATAAGTTGAACTCTTTCAACCCTCTGTTTACTTCACACTTGTATAACTGAAGCCTTGTTGGCCCAAGAATCAACTGCTGCTGGATCTACTTTTGAATATATTAGTTTGGTTGTGTCCAAGGCGACGTGTCTAGCCTGTGTACCCAGCGACACCCCTACACCAAGGTCTTCCACAATAGAAATGTGTACTTGTGCGTGAGAGTCATGTTGATGTATTGCCTTGAGGGAAGGTGGTGGACCCTGGGACAACCCGCAACGGGTGTTTGGTTGACCAGGCGTAACTGTGTAGGAGTGACTGGTCATAAGTGTTTGGCCGACCGGTCATAGGTGTTTGACCTACGGGTGTTCCCCCTGAAAGTCTTGAGTGTATTACGTGAAACAATTAGTTTCATCGCTTAATAGGGCAGACAAATAATGAAAGTTAGACACATGTGCAACATCTGGCTGCCTTTATTGTAGACGTTCCGCCATCCAGTGGCTTTATCAATACAAATTCTTGGGCATAACTGGAAGACAGTAAAACTATATACAAAAGATAAGGTAATCAGTCCCTCAGTCCTGGAGTTGGTGTGTTCAGCACCGTAGTCGTGAAGTATCTGGAGCACAGACAAGAATGTTGGCGCTTATATACTGGCGTCAGGCTGAAAGGAACGGGTAGCAGACGAGGGCATTGTCACTGGTAGGCGGGATTTCCCAGTGGAAGTAGGTCATACCCAAGGGACGGGTTAGTATTAGTGAAGAAGGCTGAGGGACTGATTACCTCATCTTTTGTATATAGTTCTACTGTCTTCCAATTATCCTAGAATTTGTATTGATAAAGCCACAGGATGGCGAAACGTCTACATTAAAGACACCCAGATGTTGCATGTGTCAAATTTGCATCTTGTCGGTACTGTAAACCATTCATGTACACACAAATAATGTTAGATTCAACTTAAAATAAAATATCCGTTTTCTTTCCAGAAGCCAAAAAAAAAAAATATGATGCAATACCCATAATAAAACGGTTGCTGGAGGCCCAGACAGCGAGACCTTGAAATATGTCTGAAGTGTCGTTGATGATAGATTTAAGGCACGAAGAAGAGTCACGAGATGGAACAACTTTGTGCAAAACTACTCACCCCATTCCGACACTTCCCTCTGAAGACACTTCCAAGCTAGACATTAACGAAATCTGATAGCGTTACCAAGACAGCGTCTTTGTTATCGTTCGTTAGTGGAGGTAATGATGAACGTGGAGAGTAAAGTAAAGGTGGAAACAGATGAGAAATCAAGAACAGCACTGTCATCAGCTGATGTGTAGCCTGCCAGGAGATACATAATATTGTTGAAAAAACAACAACAAAAAGAAGTTCGTATAAAGCATAATGCACCTACGAGGAACAATGAACGCATAACATATTCGTTCATCAGTAAGAACAATGTACGGATAACATTCGTTCATCAGCAAGAGGAACAATGTATAGATCAAATATTCGTTCATCATTAATTAAGGAATAGACACTTGTTTACTTTAGGTAAGCAAAGATTCGCTTCACATACACGGATGGGTCAGCAAATCATACAAAAACAATATATGTATTGCTACTATTTTCATCAATTTTAATAAATGGTTCTATCCAGCATTAACAGAGGTGGCTGCACTTAAGGTGGCAGTCAACAATAACAGAGGTGGCTGCACTTAGGGTGGCAGTCAACAATAAGAGAGGTGGCTGCACTTAGGGTGGCAGTCAACAATAACAGAGGTGGCTGCACTTAGGGTGGCAGTCAACAATAACAGAGGTGGCTGCACTTAGGGTGGCAGTCAACAATAACAGAGGTAGCTGCACTTAGGGTGGCAGTCAACAATAAGAGAGGTGGCTGCACTTAGGGTAGCAGTCAACAATAACAGAGGTGGCTACACTTAGGGTGGCAGTCAACAATAACAGAGGTGGCTGCACTTAGGGTGGCAGTCAACAATAACAGAGCTGGCTGCACTTAGGGTGGCAGTCAACAATAACAGAGCTGGCTGCACTTAGGGTAGCAGTCAACAATAACAGAGCTGGCTGCACTTAGGGTGGCAGTCAACAATAACAGCTGGCTGCACTTAGGGTGGCAGTCAACAATAAGAGAGGTGGCTGCACTTAGGGTGGCAGTCAACAATAACAGAGGTGGCTGCACTTAGGGTGGCAGTCAACAATAAGAGAGGTGGCTGCACTTAGGGTGGCAGTCAACAATAACAGAGGTGGCTGCACTTAGGGTGGCAGTCAACAATAACAGAGGTGGCTGCACTTAGGGTGGCAGTCAACATACTGAAAATCACTCAAGAAGTAATCAACTGTGATCTCATGTCTGTTCTTCAAACATTTGAGAATCCTGTCTACAAAATAGGGGATAGCAATTTCAAGAATTATATTACAAAAATCACCTAAATAGTGTGCAGAATGCTGAGCTAAAACTGGACATCTCTATCTCCATTGTTAAATACCATTCTGCTGAAGGATATCACCTCTGGTAGACAAGAAGTCACAGGTAATAAAAAATCTGGAGGCACGTCATCAAGCACTGATATATAAAGGTACGAAAACTATGTGTAGGGTCAGCAGAAAAATGTTTATTAGATTATGTGACACGGTGGTCGTCAGTCAGGTTGGGATATCATCATCTGTGGCAGGTCACTGTAGATGTCACAGATCAACCTCCCAACCCTGCCCAGTCCAGGTATCAGCTCCATAAAAAGAAACTGGCTCACAATCTGCAACATTGTATCCAGGCATCAGTGGCTTCAGGCCTGATCATATGGGATAATTGAACTGTTCAAAATTTCACTACGTCAGTTTATTTGAAGTAGTACGTTGCGTTAATCTGTTTATACGTCCGCCTGCTTTTACATATCTTATTTTCTTTATTTTAAATTAGGCTAGGTTAAGTTACATAAACATATAACATCGTATATTTAAACACAAAAAAAAGCAAATTAATAAAAACGACCGCGAAATGTCCGGTAACGACGTTCCAGTCTGAAAGTTATCACTCAAGGCTTCACTCTGAGGTGCTTGACGATATTTCTCGTTGTCAAAGCCTAAATTTACCAGCAGCAGATAAGAGCCCGGTAACACTGCAGCTGCATGTGACATGGGTATTATCCTGAACCCATAGTAGCATTCTTGACTAGTAAAGTCTCACTGCTCAGGCTGTCACCTTGTATTATTCTAAATCTGAAACCCACTATGTGAGATGAAATAGGACAAAGACATAACTGGTATGTGTTCCCACAATTTTAACTATCATATTGAATAGGGCATTAGTAAAATGGCGATGCTTACATTTTTATATAAAAAGAATAGCCCCTAGTCACCCTCCAGGTAGTCTCACTGTAATACTTAAGGTGGTGCCTAAGGTAGTGTTGTATAGGGTGTGGAGAGTCAGTGAACCCCGAGCTTCAACACTAAATGCAGACACTTCTTTATGTTATACAAGAATTAGTGTTTTTCAGGCTTTAAAATAGCTAATAAACTATACGTTTTTTGAAAGACTGTTTATCAAGGTTGTTGCTCTCTCTAGTGCTTGGCGTGTTATGTACAGTTTCACGAGGAGCTGTGCTCAGCAGTCATGTCCGCTTCACTGAGCTCAGTTCTACAAAACATCTGCTTCGACTCCGGCATATCTCACCTAACGTAATTCTATTAGTGTTGTGTCTTCTTCATTTACAATAGTCGTAAGCATTTGTTATGTTAGTTGCACCAAGTAAATGGTGTGTAGGGGCGGAGTGTAGTGTTAACCTGGTCACAGGTTAGCAAATATTAATAGATTAGGTAATACTGGAGGGTACGGTAGGCACCAGGTGGAGGTGAGGGCAAGGTTACTGTCAAGGTGGAGGTATAATAAAAGGCTAGTAGGAAATGTTAGCCAATGGTCATCCAAGGAAAACTAGGGATGGCATTGCTGGCTGTAATAACATAATGACGATTCATAAGCAGGGTCAGTCACCACCATTATAACGAATAGCACAGTACTACGAATTTAAAACTAGTACGTATCTGGAAGCAGTAATGTTCCTAGGATGAATGTAAACACTAGTTGACACCCTCAATGAGACACATGCGCAACACCAGGGTACCTTTATTGCGGAAATGTTTCACTTGTGAGTCATTCTTTTACAATCGTATATAGAGACGACTTTAATACTGGAGACAGTAGAAGTGGAGAGGTAATTTTAAGGTGTTCAGCTCCTTAGCCTTGATTGAAGGTGTCTGGAGGTCTTTCTCCACACTCTTTGATTCGCATGACCTTCTAGTTAAGTTGAACTGAACTCCAGTAAGTTTCACAACAGCAAGAAACACTGACTCATTTGATTTGATCCCCTTTGACAGGTTGATAGGGTGTATAAATACACTGAGAATTGACTTCAGTCCTTATTTTAGAGACTAGTTAAATCTAACAAACCAACCAATTGACGAGCCAAATACGTGTCACAGGTGTAAGCTTCATCAAAGATGATGAGTTAAGACAGTGCAATACCAGTATTCTATACACTGACTGAGAAAACACTGGTTGGGGAAACGTTGCACATGTTATATTTCAGAGGTATTGTGTGGTAGTGGCGAGTGACGATATTACTCCGCGGCAAACAAACAAAAAACTACCAGGAATGGTCGTGTACCTGGTTCAAGAAGCTATGGTCGTGTACCTGGTTCAAGAAGCTATGGTCGTGTACCTGGTTCAAGAAGCTATGGTCGTGTACCTGGTTCAAGAAGCTATGGTCGTGTACCTGGTTCAAGAAGCTATGGTCGTGTACCTGGTTCAAGAAGCTATGGTCGTGTACTGGTTCAAGAAGCTATGGTGTGTACCTGGTTCAAGAAGCTATGGTCGTGTACCTGGTTCAAGAAGCTATGGTCGTGTACCTGGTTCAAGAAGCTATGGTCGTGTACTGGTTCAAAGGCTATGGTCTGTACCTGGTTCAAGAAGCTATGGTCGTGTACCTGGTTCAAGAAGCTATGGTCGTGTACCTGGTTCAAGAAGCTATGGTCGTGTACCTGGTTCAAGAAGCTATGGTCGTGTACCTGGTTCAAGAAGCTATGGTCGTGTACTTGGTTCAAGAGGCTATGGTCGTGTACCTGGTTCAAGAAGCTATGGTCGTGTACTTGGTTCAAGAGGCTATGGTCGTGTACCTGGTTCAAGAAGCTATGGTCGTTACCTGGTTCGAAGCTATGGTCTGTACCTGGTTCAAGCTATGGTCGTGTACTTGGTTCAAGAGCTATGGTCGTGTACCTGGTTCAAGAAGCTATGGTCGTACTTGGTTCAAGAAGTATGGTCGTGACCTGGTTCAAGAGCAGTATGGTCGTCCTGGTTCAAGAGGCTATGGTCGTGATACCTGGTTCAAGGCTGGTCTGTACCTGGTTCAAGGCATTGGTCTGTACCGGTTCAGGCATGGTCTGTACGGATTAAAGACTATGGTCGTGTATCGGTTCAAAAGCTATGGTCTGTACCTGGTTCAAGCTATGGTCGTGTACCTGGTTCAACTATGGTCGTGTACCTGGTTCCAGACTATTCATGTACCTGGTTCAAGAGCTATGGTCGTTACCTGGTTCAAGAAGCTATGGTCGTGTACCTGGTTCAAGAAGCTATGGTCGTGTACCTGGTTCAAGAAGCTATGGTCGTGTACCTGGTTCAAGAAGCTACTAACAAGGTTCACAATGGTAAGGTGTGTAGCACCTGTTTATATGTAGCAGAATTAACGTTGTTTACAACAACAGCTGTCATCCCAGGCATACCCAGGCTTATCCATTACCCAAGCTGATCCATTACCCCAGGCTGTATCCATTACCCCAGGCTGTATCCATTACCCCAGGCTGTATCCATTACCCCAGGCTGTATCCATTACCCCAGGCTGTATCCATTACCCCAAGCTGTATCCATTACCCCAGGCTGTATCCATTACCCCAGGCTGTATCCATTACCCCAGGCTGTATCCATTACCCCAAGCTGTATCCATTACCCCAGGCTGTATCCATTACCCCAGGCTGTATCCACTACCCCATGCTGTATCCATTACTCCAGGCTGTATCCATTACCCCAGCTGTATCCATTACCCCAGGCTGTATCCATTACCCCAGGCTGTATCCATTACCCCAGGCTGTATCCATTACCCCAGGCTGTATCCATTACCCCAAGCTGTATCCATTACCCCAGGCTGTATCCACTACCCCAGGCTGTATCCATTACCCCAGGCTGTATCCACTACCCCAGGCTGTATCCATTACCCCAGGCTGTATCCATTACCCCAGACTGTATCCATTACCCCAAGCTGTATCCATTACCCCAGGCTGTATCCACTACCACAGGCTGTATCCACTACCCCAGGCTGTATCCATTACCCCAGGCTGTATCCATTACCCCAAGCTGTATCCATTACCCCAGGCTGTATCCACTACCCCAGGCTGTATCCATTACCCCAAGCTGTATCCATTACCCCAAGCTGTATCCATTACCCCAGGCTGTATCCATTACCCCAGACTGTATCCATTACCCCAGGCTGTATCCATTACCCCAGGCTGTATCCACTACCCCAGTCTGTATCCACTACCCCAGGCTGTATCCATTACCCCAGGCTGTATCCATTACCCCAGGCTGTATCCATTACCCCAGGCTGTATCCATTACCCCAGGCTGTATCCATTACCCCAGACTACAGCTGTTACCCCAGACTATAGCTGTTACCCCAGGCTACAGCTGTTAATCCAGACTACAGCTGTTACCCCAGGCTACAGCTGTTACCCCAGGCTACAGCTGTTACCCCAGACTACAGCTGTTACCCCAGACTACAGCTGTTACCCCAGACTACAGCTGTTACCCCAGACTGTAGCTGTTACCCCAGGCTACAGCTGCTACTCCAGACTAGAGCTGTTACCCCAGACTACAGCTGTTACCCCAGACTAAACCTGTTACCCCAGGCTACAGCTTTTCCCCAGGTTACAGCTTTTCCTCAGGCTATAGCTGTTACCCCAGACTACAGCTGTTACCCCAGACTACAGCTGTTACCCCAGACTACAGCTGTTACCCCAGGCTACAGCTTTTCCCCAGGTTACAGCTTTTCCCCAGGATATAGCTGTTACCCCAGACTACAGCTGTTACCCCAGACTACAGCTGTTACCCCAGGCTATAGCTCTCACCCCAGGCTGCGGCTACAACCGTTACTTCAGGCTGCAGCTGTTACCCTAGGCTGTATCCGTTACACTAGGCTGTAGCTGTTACCCCCAGGCTGTAGCTGTTACCCCAGGCTGTAGCTGTTAACCCAGGCTGTAGCTGTTACCCCCAGGCTGTAGCTGTTACCCCAGACTGTAGCTGTTACCCCAGGCTGTAGCTGTTACCCCAGGCTGTAGCTGTGACTCCAGGCAGTACCTTTACCCAAGGTTTCTCCTGTTACAACGGGCTGCAGTTGTGACCTCAGTCTGCAACTGTGACCTCAGGCTGCAGCTATTACCCCATTCTGCAGCTGTTACCCCAGGCTGAAACTGTTACAAAAAGCTGCAGATGTTATCCCAGGCTGCAACTGTGACCCCAGTCTACAGCTGTGACCCCAGCCTACAGCTGTGACCCCAGGCTGCAGCGGTGACCTTCGGCTGCAACAGTGACCTCAGGTTGCAGCTGTGACCCTGGATTATAGCTATTTCCCCAGGCTGAAGCTGTTACCCCAGGCTGCAACTGTTACAACATGTTGCACATGTTACCCCAGGCAGCAACTGTGACCCCAGGCTGCAGCTATTACAACAGGCTGCAGATATTACCCCGGGCTGCAACTGTGCCTCCAGGCCGCAGCAGTTACCCCAGGCTGCAGCTGCTACCCCAGCTGCAGCTGTGACCCCAGACTGCAGCTGTGACCCCAGACTGAAACCGTGACTCAAGGCTACAGTTGTAACCTTAGATTGCAGCTGTGAAACCAGGCTGTAACTCCAGACAGTAACCACAGTAACTGTGACTCCAGACAGTAACCACACACAAAACTGTGGCTCCAGGCAGTAACTGTGACCCCAGACAGTAACCACACACAATAACTGTGGCTCCAGACAGTAACTGTGACCCCAGACAGTAACCACACACATAACTGTGGCTCCAGACAGTAACTGTGACCCCAGACAGTAACTGTGACTCCAGACAGTAACCACAGTAACTGTGACTCCAGACAGTAACCACAGTAACTGTGACTCCAGACAGTAACAGGCAGTAAATGTGGCTCCAGACAGTAACTGTGACTCCAGACAGAAACCACAGACAGTAACTGTGACTCCAGACATAAACCACAGACAGCAACTGTGACTACAGACAGAAACCACAGGCAGTAACTGTGGCTCCTGACAGTTATCACAGAGAGTAACTGTGACTCAGACAGCAACCACAGTAAAAGTGGCTCCAGACAGTAACCAAAGACAGTAACTGTAGCTCCAGACAGTAACAACAGTAACTGTGACTCCAAACAGTAACTGTAGCTCCAGACAGTAACCACAGTAACTGTGACTCCAAACAGTAACTGTGACTCCAAACAATAACCTCAGACAGTAACTGTGGCTCCAGATAGTAACAACAGACAGTAACTCTGTCTCAAAACTGTAACCACAGACAGTAACTGTGGCTCCAGACAGTAACCATAGCAACTGCGACTCCAGACAGTAACCACAGACAATAACTGTGACTCCAAAGTAACACAGCCATAACTGGGGGTCCAGACAGTAACCCGGACCCCAAAATACACAGAAACCCACCAGACAGAAAATGTCCTCCAAAAAAAACCCACAGACAGTAACTTGACTCCAGAAGTAACGTAACTGGACCCAAAAGTAATGTGCCAAAAGAAACAACAGACAGTAACTACCAGAGTAAAACAGTAACTGTATCCAGACAGAACTTAACTGGCCAGAAACAAAACCCACTACTCCAGAAGTAACTAACCCAAAGAACCAAAAAACTGTGGACTCCACATGACCCAACGTAACCAACAGTAACTGGACTCCAGCAGTAACACAGACAGTAACTGTACCCAGACAGAACCCCACAGCAGTACTTGACCCAGACAGAAACCCGGAAAAACACAGACAGAACGTGCTCCAGACAGTAACTGTGACTCCAGACAGTAACTTGACCAGAAAATAACTAAACCCGGACCCAAGAAGTAACCCAAAAACCAGTAACTGTGACAGCAGAACGACTCCAACAACCACAGTAAGTGCCAAAACACAACGAACGTACCAGCAGGTAAACAATAACTGACTCCGGGCAGAACCCCAACAGTAACTGGGGCTCCAGACAGAACACAGCAGACGAAACCGGGCCCCAGAACAGTAACTGTGACTCCAGACAGTAACCAACAAACAAGACAGTAACTGTGACTCCAGACAGAACCCCAGACAGAACTGTGACTCAGACAGAACAGACCAAAAACCACAACAGTAACCCGGCAAACCACAGAACTGTGACTCCAGCAGGTAACCCAGACAAACGTGCCCAGACAAACACAGAAGTGCTCAAACAGAACCAAACAGTAAGTGCCAAATAACCACAGTAACTGTGACTCAGAAAATAACCAAGACAGTAACTGGGGCTCCAGACAGAAACAAAACCGGCTCAAAACAGTAACCACAGCAACTGGGGCTCCAGACAGTACCCACAGCAAACTGTGCTCCAGACAGTAACCACAAAACTTCCGACAGTAACACTCCAGAAGTACCAAACAGTAACTTGACAATAACGACAAAATAACAGCCCAGAGTAACCCAGAATGTGACCAAGAAACCCAGACTGAAAACTGTACCCAGACAGTCCCAACTTACTGCCCTGAGAATAACCCAGTAACTGTGATTCCAGACAAAAACCACCTGTATCCAGAAACCACAAGAACTGTGACTCGGCAGAACCCACAGACAGTAACTGTGCCCAACAAAACCACAACAGTAACTTGACTCCAGCAGTAACCACAGACAGTAACTGTGGCTCCAGACCTAACCCACAAAAAGTAACTTGACCCCGGACATAACCACAGACAGTAACTTCCAAAATCAGAGAATTACAGCAGTAACACAGCAGTAACTGGCTCCAGACAGTAACCACAGACAGTACTGTGAGTCCAGGCAGTAACCACAGCAGTAACTTGCTCAAGAACAGAACCCAGACAGTACGGAGCGGGCAGTAACCCCAGACAGTAACCCAGCAGTACGGGTTTTTTCCCAAAGAACCCACGACTCTGGGCCCGCGTACAAGGGACTGTATCCAGGACTTAACTCCGAAGAAGTGACTCGGGCAAAAACCCACAGACAGTAACACTCCAGAGTAACCCAGAGACAAACTGTGCCTCCGGCCAGAACCCGACAGAGTAACGGGACCGGGCAGTAACCACAGACAGTAACTGTGACTCCAGGCAGTAACCACAGACAGTAACTGTGACTCCAGGCAATAACACAGAAGTACTGGACTCCAGACAGTAACCCCACAGTAACCCCAGACAGTAACCACAACAGAACTGTACCGAACACCACAGACGTAACTGTGACTCCAGCAGTAACCACAGATAACTGTGCTCCAGACAGAACCACAGCAGTAACTGGCTCCAGACAAAACCCACAGCGAAACTTTTCCCAGCAAACCCCACGTAACTTACTCCAACAGTAACCACGGGCGTATTGGCTCCCCAACAGTAACTGTGACTAGACAGTACCCAGAGAAACAGGCACCCCGAAACCACACGGGCGGGGCCCAAGGCAAGATAACTGACCAGCAGAACCACAAAAAGTTTTACAAAGTAACCAAGACAGTAATTGGCTCCAGGAAGTAACACAACAGTAACTGTGCCAGACAGAAACCCCACAGTAACTGTGACTCCAAACAGTAACTGTGACTCCAAAAAATAACCCAGACAGTAACTGGGGCCCGGAAAAAAAATCCCCCCACAGTAACTGTGACCCAGAAACCACAGAAAACTTTGTG
>WNWK01027847.1:0-25925 GCA_009830355.1 Cherax destructor | reverse complement strand
TCCCTCTAATTTATTAACTTTTTCAGTAAGGCTTTTGAGGCAGTTGATCATGATAAAGAATTCGATATTGTTTATTTGGATTTGAGTAAGGCTTTTGATAGAGTACCACATCAGAGACTGTTAAAGAAAGTGGCTGCTCATGGCATTGGGGGAAAAGTGTTGTCATGGATCGAGTCATGGCTCACCAATAGGAAGCAGAGGGTGCATAAATGGGGTTAAATCGGAGTGGGGATCTGTAACAAGTGGCGTTCCTCAGGGATCGGTTTTGGGCCCGTTGTTGTTTATAATATATATAAATGACCTTGGCGAGGGAATTTCTAGTGATATGAGCAAATTCGCTGATGACACGAAGATAGGTAGGATAATCGATTCAGACGTAGATGTCAGTGAACTACAGGAGGATTTAGACAAACTCAATTCCTGGTCAGAAAAATGGCAGATGCAGTTCAATGTAGATAAATGCAAAGTTCAAAATGCTCGGGAGTGTCCATAACCCAAGCACTTATAAGTTAAATAACGTAGAACTTAGCCATACAGATTGCGAGAAGGACTTGGGGGTGATGGTAAGCAGCAACATTAAACCAAGACAGCAATGCCTAAGCGTACGTAATAAGGCAAATAGATTACTGGGATTTATATCAAGAAGTGTTAGCAACAGAAGTCCAGAGGTTATATTACAGCTTTATACATCATTAGTAAGGCCTCACCTAGATTACGCAGCTCAGTTCTGGTCTCCATATTACAGAATGGACATAAATTCGTTAGAAAACATTCAGCGTAGAATGACTAAATTAATACATAGCATTAGAAATCTTCCTTACGAAGAAAGATTGAAGACCCTTAAATTACATTCACTTGTAAGACGTAGAATGAGGGGAGACATGATCGAGGTATACAAGTGGAAAATGGGTATTAACAAAGGGGATATAAATAAGGTCTTGAGGGTATCTCTCCAAGAGAGAACCCGCAATAATGGATTCAAGTTAGATAAGTTTAGATTTAGAAAGGATATAGGAAAGTATTGGTTTGGAAATAGGGTAGTTGATGAGTGGAACAGTCTGCCTAGTAGGGTTATTGAAGCAAGGACCTTGGGTAGTTTTAAATTTAGGTTGGATAAATTCATGAGTGAAAGGGGTTGGATTTGAGTGGGAATTGCACATGAGTAAATAAAATTATCAAAGCTTATTTCTTGGGTAGCATTGAAAATTAGGTTGAACAAATATTCTGTTAGTGTAGATGAATGGTTCAGAGAACCGACAAGTTATAAATTAGACACATATGCAACACTTGGGTATCTTTATTGAGGAAACGTTTCGCCACACAGTGGCTTCATCAGTCCAATACAAAGTAGAAAGGTGTAAGGAGAGGAGGAGTTTGAGGTTATCAGTCCCTCGGCCTAGAGTCGATGTGTTCAGTCCATCAATCTTGTTAGAAGTGTAGCACAAGGCCGTAGAGGTGGCTTATATGCTGTAATCAGGTGAGATGAAGCAGGAGGAGGCGGGGTCATAGTAGTACCATCCACTATTCTAAGTAGGTCTTCGTCCAAAGGTTGGACAAGTGTAGAAGAATTCGTTTGTACGGCCTTGTGCTACACTTCTAACAAGATTGATGGACTGAACACATCGACTCCAGGCCGAGGGACTGATAACCTCAAACTCCTCCTCTCCTTACACCTTTCTACTTTGTATTGGACTGATGAAGCCACTGTGTGGCGAAACGTTTCCTCAATAAAGATACCCAAGTGTTGCATATGTGTCTAATTTATTCTGTTAGTGGGATGGAATGTGAAGGACCTGCCTAGTATGGGCCAACAGGCCTGCTGCAGTGTTCCTCCTTTCTTATGTTCTTATGTTCTTATGTTATCAGCTATAATTGTCTCTAGTATTTTGCCTACAATTGAGGTCAGGCTTATTGGGCGGTAATTTGACAGTAGTGACTTTCCCCTGCTTTAAAAATAGGAATTACATTAGCCATCTTCCACATATCAGACACTTCACCTGTTTGAAGAGATAAATTGAAAATGTTAGATATTGGTTCACAGAGTTCCATTTTGCATTCCTTAAGATCCCTTGCAAAAAGCTCATCAGGACCCGGCGATTTATTTTGTTTCAGTCGGTCTAGTTGTTTCATAACCATTTCACTAGTGACTGTGATATTACATAATTTATCTTTTTGTGGGCCTCTGTAAAAATTAATTACTGTTATATTATTAGTGTTTTCCTGTGTGAAAACCGAGAGAAAATAATTATTAAAAATAGAGCACATATCATTCTCCTTGTCAGTAAGATGCCCAGAGTTATTTTTAAGGGGACCTATCTTATCCCTAACTTTTGTTCTATAAACCTGGAAAAAACTTTTTGGGTTAGTTTTTGAATCCCTAGCAACTTTTATTTCATAGTCCCGTTTAGCTTTTCTTATCCCCTTTTTAACGTCCCTCTTAATGTCAGTATACTGATTTATAAGATGACACTTTATAAGATGACCCTTCAATCACAACACATCACTCACAACACATCACTCACAACACCTCACTCACCACATCACACTCACATCCCCTCACAACACCTCACAGGAACTCACTTGGAACACTTCACTCGCAACACCTCACTCACAACAACTCACAGTGACCCACTCACTAAACCACACTCAAAACACAACACGCACAACTCCACAATCATAACACTACACTCGCAATGCTTCACAACACCTTTCTCACAATGCCTCTCTTACAACACCTCACAGTAACTCACAACACCTCACTCACAATACCTCACTCACAACACATTACAGCAAATCATAACATTTCACTCACACCTCTCACACAATGCCCCACTCACAACACCTCACAGCAACTCACTCACAATACCTCACTAACAACACCACACTCACAAAATCTCACTCACAACTCCTCACTTACAATACCTCACAACACCCCATTCACACATCTTACAAAACCTCACTCACATCACCTCAATCATAGCACCTCAAAACTCACAACACTTCACAACTTACAACATCTCACAGAAACTCACACCACACACCACCTCACTCACAATACCTCATAACATCTCATTCACACCTCACAACAGCTTACTCAAAATGCCTCACTCACACATTAATCACAAAATAACGCTCACAACACTTCACTCACAACGCCACACTCACAACATCACGCCCATAACATTTCACTCACAACGCATTTCTCACATGTTACTTACAAAATAATGCTCACAAAACCTCACTCACAGAACATTACTCACAACACCACACTCTCAACACCTCACTCACAATACCACACTCACAACACCTCACTCACACCTCAATCACAACACCTCACACCTCACTCTCAACACAACACTCACAACGGAAATAAATGGTATAAAATACCGACACAATGGAAAAATAAACACATAAGCAGTATAATGTGATCCTTTATTGACAACGTTTCGCCCACGCAGTGCTTTATCGAGTCCAGACAGATCTACCTGGAAAATGAGCAACATGGAGAGATAAGGGTACAGTCAGGTGGAAATGCTGTCAGGTGGAGAAAGCTGCATGTGACAGTCTTAAGTAGTGTGATAGTTAAAACATTGTGTGACTTAAAGGACCTGCAGTGACCATTCTTGAGTTCTAGGTGGGATAGCGTTGAAGAGTTTCTTGGCAATAGGTTCAGCTATGTGTAGAAGCCGTTGTTCTGGTTGAAGTTGTTGGATATCAGATGAGTGATGATTCTAGATTCTCGGTATGCGTGTTGCTTTCTGGCGATGAGTCTTGCGTTTCTGTAGTTGATTAAATGGTTGTGAATTTCGGTGTTGAACACAGGCATTTCTGAGTCGTCAGATCTGCCTGCGTACTGGTGTTCTGAAATGCGTGTTGTAGGTCTCTGGATGTTTCGCCAACGTAATTTGCTGCAGCCATTACAAGGATTGTGTATACCCCTGCCGTGGATTGAAGCTTTTCCTGCTGTTACTGGTAATGTCCTAGGTGGTGGATGTGAGGTGGATACTCGGAATGAGGTCTTAGAAAAATGTTGGAAACTTGTTTGGAAATGGAGTTGGTGGAAGGACTATATATCTCTTCTCAGCAGTGTCTTCTCTGGGGTGTTGAAGATGTAATGCCCGTCGTCTGCAGTCTCTATGAAGTGACGAGAATAGTGAAGTTTGGAAAAACTTGTTCAATGAGGGAGCATCTTCAAGGAACTCACTGCTGCAGATTCTGAGTGCGCGCAGGAAAAAGCCTATAATTACACCACGTTTAATTTTGGTGGAGAAGATCGTGTTTATTGGTATGTTTGATAGACTTTAAAACGAAGTTCATGGTCAGCTTTGCAGAGAAGAACATCAAGGAAAGGAAGAGTGTTGTCGACTTCTTCTTCAAGTTGAGCCATCAATCCAGTTTACACTAGAAGAAGAAGTCGAGAACACTCTTCCTTTCCTTGATGTTCTTCTCTGCAAAGCTGACCATGAACTTCGTTTTAAAGTCTATCGAAAACCTACCAATCAACACGATCTTCTCCACTTCTACTCTCACCACGACACCAAAATTAAACGTGGTGTAATTATAGGCTTTTTCCTGCGCGCACTCAGAATCTGCAGCAGTGAGTTCCTTGAAGAAGAATGCTCCCTTATTGAGCAAGTTTTTTCCAAACTTCACTATCCTCGTCACTTCATTAGAGACTGCAGACGACGGGCATTAAATATCTTCAACACACCCAGAGAAGACACTGCTGAGAAGAGATACATAGTCCTTCCCACCAACTCCATTTCCAAACAAGTTTCCAACATTTTTTCTAAGACCTCATTCCGAGTATCCACCTCCACATCCACCACCATCAAGGACATTACCAGTAACAGACAGGAAAAGCTTCAATCCACGGCAGGGGTATACACAATCCCTTGTAATGGCTGCAGCAAATTATACGTTGGCGAAACATCCAGAGACCTACAAACACGCATTTCAGAACACCAGTACGCAGGCAGATCTGACGACTCAAGAAATGCCTGTGTTCAACACCGAAATTTACACAACCATTTAATCAACTACAGAAACGCAAGACTCATCGCCAGAGAAGACAACACGCAATACCGAAGAATCCTAGAATCATCACTCATCTGTATATCCAACAACTTCAACCAGAACAACGGCTTCTACAACATAGCTGAACCTATTGCCAAGAAACTTCTTCAACGCTATCCCACCTAGAACTCAAGAATGGTACACTGCAGGTCCTTTAAGTCACACAATGTTTTTAACTATCACACTACTTTTAAGACTGTCACATGCAGCTTTCTCCACCTGACCCAGCATTCTCTACCTGACTGTACCCTATATATATCTCCATGTTGCTCATTTTCCAGGTAGATCTGTCTGTGACTCGATAAAACCCACTGCGTGGACGAAACGTTGTCAATAAAGGATCACATTATACTGCTTATGTGTTTATTTTTCCACAACACTTCACTAACAACACCTCACAAATCACTCACAATGCCTCACAACATCTCACTCACAGTGCAACACTCACACCTCACAGCAACTCACACCTCACAGCAACTCACACCTCACAGCAACTCACACCTCACTCACATCATGTCCACAATACCACACTCACAAAACCTCCCTCACAAAACCTCTATCACAACACCTCACTCACAACACTACACTCAAAACGTCACAAACACCACATTCGGTACACCTCACTCACAACACCTCACTCACAATACCTCACTCACAATACCTCACTCACAATACCTCACTCACAATACCTCACTCACACCACCTTTCAACACTTCACAACACCTCACTCACAATGCCTCACTCACATAAAACTCACATCCCCTCACTTACAACACCACACTCACAATTCCACATCTACAACACCTTACAGCAACTCAACCGCAACACCTCAGTCACAACATTTCACAGCATCTCACAACTCCTCACTACACCTAATGTCACATCAACTCTCTCACACCTCACAACACGTCACTAACATTTCACTCACAACACCTCACTCACAATGCCTTGCAACACCTCACTCACAATGCCTCTCACAATAACTCATAGCAACTCACACCTATTTCAGAACACCTCAAGGAACAACACCCACAACACTTCACTCACATCACCTCATTCACAACATATCACTCACAATTCCTCACTCACAACACCTCACATCAACTCACACCTCACTTACAACACCACACTCACAACGTCTCACTCAAAATACCCTACTCACCACACTCACAAAATCTCACTCACAATACCTCATTCACAACACCTCACTCACAATGCCTCTTAACACCCCGCTCACAACGCCTCTCGCAATGCCACACTCACAACACCACACTCACATGTTACAAAATGACGCAATATCTATCAGAAATAGACATCTCCAGTGAACACTAGAAAGGATAGACCTTCTAGCATCCAGCCTGTTACTGGGCTTTTGCAACAGTCAATATCCTGGTCCAGTTATCCGACATATTCAATAGTAATAAAGAGGATTACAACTGATAGGGTACTAACCAAAGAATAATATTTAATAGATTTATTAACAAAGAGTCTAGGGTATGGTAAATCAATATAAATATAATTACTGAAGATATTAATATATCAATTAGGAGGTTAGCTCCTACACTTCTCTCATAACCAATATGTTTTTTATGTACCATCTGGTACTTTGTACAATAATAATCGTATATATATATTATATATTATAGCGGAATTAACGGAGGCTAGAAGAGAAATTCAACGATTGAAGGGTATATGCAAGGATTATCCCCGGAACAATGTCGCCGATGATCAGACCAACGAATGGATGCTAGTCGGTTCTGAAGGGACGAAGCTGAAGTTGAAGAAGGTCCAGGACACTGCTGTGAAAACCAGCAACTCTTTTTCCTTGTTATCAGACGAATGTGAAGACATCCCAGAGATGACCATCTCTACAAAGACCGTCGAGAACGTCATGCACACCGCCAGTTGAGGTAAGAACATTGTTTTAGTTGGGGATAGTCAGATTAGGTTTATGGATAGGGAATTTTGTCTAAAGGATAGGAATAGGAGGCAGAGGGTATGTTATCCAGGGGCTGGGATGCAGGATATTGTTAGCCGTCTGCACGACATCATGAGAGGAAATGGGAGCAATCCTATTATCTGTCTCAGTGCTGGAGGCAACGATGTTGGCAGACGTAGGAGTGAGGAGCTGATTAGCATCTATAGGTCAGCAATAGACAGAATTAGGAAGAAGGGTGGGAACCCTGTCTTATGTGGTGTTTTGCCAAGGAGAAGAGTTGGAAATGAATGGTTGTCCAGGGCAATTGGTGTCAATTGCCGGCTGGACAAATACTGTAAGGAAAATGCAGTAACATTTATTGACAACTGGGACCTCTTCTATGGCGGAAGTGACATGTATGCCAGGGATGGGGTTCACTTATCTAGGTCTGGGGTGGGGGCACTGGCAACTGCAGTGGAGGTAGCTGTTAGGGCTTTAAACTAGAAAAAGTTAGTGGTATGGGTTATGGGGGGGAAACAGTGAAGTCCCAATGTAGTAATGTTATAAATTCTAGGGGAACTAGTAATAGACAGAATAAGGTGGATATTGGAAATTCAGTGGCACTAGGTGACAAGGACAGTAATAGGTATAGTGGAAAAACAGAAATGAGAAGGAAGGGTAAAGAGAAAGGAGGGTCTTTAAGTGTATATTACACCAATAGTCGTAGTGCTAGGAATAAGATGGACGAGTTGAGATTAGTTGCAAGTAAGGGTAATATTGATGTTTTTGCAATAACTGAGACATGGTTTAATATGAAAAATCGGGACATGCCTGCCGAATGTCACATTCAGGGTTTTAAATTGTTCCAAGTAGACAGAAGTATCGGGAAGAGGGGTGGGGTGGCACTCTATGTCCGTGATCATTTAAATTGTTGCATAAAAACGGGTATAAAGTCTAAAATAACACATACAGAGTCTGTCTGGATAGAATTTTCAGAGGGGTGCGAAAAATTGATTTTAGGCGTGATTTACCGTCCTCCAAACTTAGATAGGGAACAAGGGAGACTACTTTGGGAGGAAATTGTTAAGGTCACAAGGCACGATAACGTAGTAATTCTAGGGGACTTTAACTTTAGTCAGATTGATTGGAATTTCTTGACAGGGAATTTAGAATCTAACGACTTTTTAGAAGTAGTTCAAGATTGCTTTTTGAATCAGTTTGTGACAGAACCTACAAGGGGAAATAACCTACTTGACTTGGTTCTGGAAAGCAAGGAAACCCTTGTTAATAATTTAGAAATTACACAGGAACTCGGCTCAAGCGACCATAAGTCAATTACCTTTAGCATTGAATGGATGTATGATAGTAGGGATAATTCAGTAATGGTCCCAGATTTTCGCTTAGCAGATTATAATGGACTTAGAGAACACTTATCAACTGTGGACTGGGGTGAAGAAGAGAGGTATCAATATGACAGTTTTCTTAACACTATACAGGCTGCCCAAAGAACATTTATCCCGTATAAAGAAATTAGATCAAGTAGAAATGACCCAAAATGGATGAATAATAGGCTCAATTATCTTTTAGGGCAGAAGAAAGGAATTTATAGGCGCATAAAAAGAGGTGAGGGTCATCTTATAAATCAGTATACTGACATTACTTCTTCTAACACCACTAGTTTTTTCACCTCACCTTGACAGTATATATATACCAACTGTGTCCATATATCGCTTGTAACGGCTTGAGAAAGCTCCTGGAGAGCGAAACGTTGCCACAATAAAATGTCACATTAGTTGCAATTGTGTCCTTTTACTTAACATGGTTTAATATGAAAAATCGGGACTTGCCTGCCGAATGTCACATTCAGGGTTTTAAATTGTTCCAAGTAGACAGAAGTATCGGGAAAGGGGGTGGGGTGGCACTCTATGTCCGTGATCATTTAAATTGTTGCATAAAAACGGGTATAAAGTCTGAATTAACACATACAGAGTCTGTCTGGATAGAATTTTCAGAGGGGTGTGAAAAATTGATTTTAGGCGTGATTTACCGTCCTCCAAACTTAGATAGGGAACAAGGGAGACTACTTTGGGAGGAAATTGTTAAGGCCACAAGACACGATAACGTAGTAATTCTAGGGGACTTTAACTTTAGTCAGATTGATTGGAATTTCATGACAGGGAATTTAGAATCTAACGACTTTTTAGAAGTAGTTCAGGATTGCTTTTTGAAGCAGTTTGTAACATAACCTACAAGGGGAAATAACCTACTTGACTTGGTTCTGGCAAGCAAGGAAACCCTTGTTAATAATTTAGAAATTACAGAGGAACTCGGCTCAAGCGACCACAAGTCAATTACCTTTAGCATTGAATGGATGTATGATAGTAGGGATAATTCAGTAATGGTTCCAGATTTTCGCTTAGCAGATTATAATGGACTTAGAAAACACTTATCAACTGTGGACTGGGGTGAAGAAGAGAGGTATCAATATGACAGTTTTCTTAACATTATACAGGCTGCCCAAAGAACATTTATCCCGTATAAAGAAATTAGATCAAGTAGAAATGACCCAAAATGGATGAATAATAGGCTCAATTATCTTTTAGGGCAGAAGAAAGGAATTTATAGGCGCATAAAAAGAGGTGAGGGTCATCTTATAAATCAGTATACTGACATTAAGAGGGTCGTTAAAAAGGGAATAAGAAAAGCTAAACGGGACTATGAAATTAAAGTTGCTAGGGATTCAAAAACTAACCCAAAAAGTTTTTTCCAGGTTTATAGAACAAAAGTTAGGGATAAGATAGGTCCCCTTAAAAATAACTTTGGGCATCTTACTGACAAGGAGAATGATATGTGCTCTATTTTTAATAATTATTTTCTCTCGGTTTTCACACAGGAAGACATTAATAATATCCCAGTAATTAATTTTTACAGAGGCCCAGAAGAAGATAAATTATGTAATATCACAGTCACTAGCGAAATGATTATGAAACAGCTGGACCGACTGAAACAAAATAAATCGCCAGGTCCTGATGAGCTTTTTGCAAGAGTTCTTAAGGAATGCAAAATGGAACTCTGTGAACCAATATCTAATATTTTTAATTTATCTCTTCAAACAGGTGTAGTGTCTGATATGTGGAAGATGGCTAATGTAATTCCTATTTTTAAAGCAGGGGACAAGTCACTACCGTCAAACTACCGCCCAATAAGCCTGACCTCAATTGTAGGCAAATTACTAGAGTCAATTATAGCTGATATTATTAGAAGCCATCTAGATAACCATAATTTGATTAATGATACCCAGCATGGATTCACGAGGGGCCGTTCCTGCCTATCTAATTTATTAACCTTCTTCAGTAAAGCTTTTGAGGCTGTTGATCACGATAAAGAATTCGATATTGTTTATTTAGACTTTAGTAAGGCTTTTGATAGAGTACCGCACCAGAGACTGTTAAAGAAAGTGGCAGCTCATGGCATTGGGGGAAAAGTGCTGTCATGGATCGAGTCATGGCTCACCAATAGGAAGCAGAGAATGTGCATAAATGGGGTTAAATCCGAATGGGGACTTGTAACAAGTGGTGTTCCACAGGGATCAGTCTTAGGCCCATTGTTATTTATAATATATATCAATGACCTTGATGAGGGAATTACTAGTGATATGAGCAAATTCGCCGACGACACGAAGATAGGTAGGATAATTGATTCAAACATAGATGTCATAGAACTTCAGGAAGATTTAGACAAACTTAATTCGTGGTCAGAAAAGTGGCAGATGCAGTTCAATGTAGATAAATGCAAGGGTCTGAAGCTCGGGAGTGTCTATAACCCAAGCACTTATAAGTTAAATAACGTAGAACTTAGCCATACAGATTGCGAGAAGGACTTGGGGGTGATGGTAAGCAGCAACCTTAAACCAAGACAGCAATGCCTAAGCGTACGTAATAAGGCAAATAGATTACTGGGATTTATATCAAGAAGTGTTAGCAACAGAAGTCCAGAGGTTATATTACAGCTTTATACATCATTAGTAAGGCCTCACCTAGATTACGCAGCTCAGTTCTGGTCTCCATATTACAGAATGGACATAAATTCGTTAGAAAACATTCAGCGTAGAATGACTAAATTAATACATAGCATTAGAAATCTTCCTTACGAAGAAAGATTGAAGACCCTAAAATTACATTCACTTGTAAGACGTAGAATGAGGGGAGACATGATCGAGGTATACAAGTGGAAAATGGGTATTAACAAAGGGGATATAAATAAGGTCTTGAGGATATCTCTCCAAGAGAGAACCCGCAATAATGGATTCAAGTTAGATAAGTTTAGATTTAGAAAGGATATAGGAAAGTATTGGTTTGGAAATAGGGTAGTTGATGAGTGGAATAGTCTGCCTAGTAGGGTTATTGAAGCTAGGACCTTGGGTAGTTTCAAATTTAGGTTGGATAAATTCATGAGTGAGAGGGGTTGCATTTGAGTGGGACTCGCGCATGAGTGGGTAGAATTGTCAAAACTTATTTCTTGGGTAGCATTGAAAATTGGGTTGAGCAAATTTTCTGTTAGTGGGACGGATTGTGAAGGACCTGCCTAGTATGGGCCAACAGGCCTGCTGCAGTGTTCCTCCTTTCTTATGTTCTTATGTTCTTATTGCTGTCTTGGTTTAAGGTTGCTGCTTACCATCACCCCCAAGTCCTTCTCGCAATCTGTATGGCTAAGTTCTACGTTATTTAACTTATAAGTGCTTGGGTTATGGACACTCCCGAGCTTCAGTACCTTGCATTTATCTATATTGAACTGCATCTGCCATTTTTCTGACCAGGAATTGAGTTTGTCTAAATCCTCCTGAAGTTCCGTGACATCTACGTCTGAATCGATTATCCTACCTATCTTCGTGTCATCAGCGAATTTGCTCATATCACTAGAATTCCTCGTCAAGGTCATTTATATATATTATAAACAACAACGGGCCCAAAACCGATCCCTGGGAACGCCACTTGTTACAGATCCCCACTCGATTTAACCCCATTTATGCACACCCTCTGCTTCCTATTGGTGAGCCATGACTCGATCCATGATAACACTTTTCCCCAATGCCATGAGCAGCCACTTTCTTATTACGTCTCTGATGTGGTACTCTATCAAAAGCCTTACTAAAATCCAAATAAACAATATCGAATTCTTTATCATTGATCAACTGCCTCAAAAGCCTTACTGAAAAAGTTAATAAATTAGTTAGGCAGGAACGGCCCCTGGTGAATCCATGCTGAGTATCATTAATCAAATTATGCCTATCGAGAGGGCCCTCTTATGTTATCAGCTATAATCGACTCTAATAATTTGCCTACAATTGATGTTAGACTTATTGGGCGGTAATTTGATGGTAACGACTTGTCCCCTGCTTTAAAAATAGGAATTACATTAGCCATCTTCCACTATCAGCACTACACCTGTTTGAAGAGATAGGTTAAAAATGTTAGTTAAGGGTTCACAGAGTTCTATTTTGCATTCCTTAAGAACGACTCAAGGGCCTGGGATTTATTTTGCTTCAAACGGTCTATCTGTTTGATAACCATTTCGCTAGTGACTGTGATACTACATAATTTATCTTCTTCAGGCCCACTAAAATACCTAATTCTTGGGATATTATTAGTGTCTTCCTGAGTGAAAACCGAGAGAAAATAATTATTAAAAATAGAGCACATTTCATTCTCTTTGTCAGTAAGATACCCATAATTATTTTTAAGGGGACCTATCTTATCTCTAACTTTTGTTCTATACACCTGGAAAAACTTTTGGGTTAGTTTTCGAATCCCTAGCAACTTTAATTTCGTAGTCCCGTTTAGCTTTTCTTATCCCCTTTTAACGTCCCTCTTAATGTCATATACTGATTCATAAGATGACCCTCACTCTTTGATACGCCTATAAATTCCTTTCTTCTGCCCTAAAAGATATTTGAGCCTATTATTCATCCATTTTGGGTCATTTCTATTCGATCTAATTTCTTTATATGGGATAAATGTTCTTTGGGCAGCATGTATAGTGTTCAGAAAACTGTCATATTGATAGCTCTCTTCATTACCCCAGTCCACAGATGATAAGTGTTCTCTAAGTCCATTGTAATCTGCTAAGCGAAAATCTGGGACCGTTACTGAGTTATTCCTACTATGAAACTTCCATTCAATGCCAAAGGTAATTGATTTGTGGTCGCTTGGCCGAGTTCCTCTGTAATTTCTAAATTATTAACAAGGGTTTCCTTGTTTGCCAGAACTAAGTCAAGCAGATTATTTCCCTTGTAGGTTCTGTCACAAACTGCTTCAAAAACAATCTTGAACTACTTCTAAGAAATCGTTAGATTCTAAATTCCCAGTCAAAAATTCCAATCAATTTGACTAAAGTTGAAGTCACCCAGAATAACTACGTTATCGTGCATTGTGGCCTTAACAATTTCCTCCCATAGTAGTCTCCTTGGTCCCTATCTAAGTTTGGGGACGGTATATCACACCTAAAATCAATTTTTCATGCCCCTCTGAAAATTCTATCCAGACAGACTCTGTATGTGTTAATTCAGACTTTATACCCATTTTTATACAACAATTTAAATGATCACGGACATAAGTGCCACCCACCCCTTCCCGATACTTCTGTCTACTTGGAACAATTTAAAACCCTGAATGACATTCGGCAGGCAAGTCCCGATTTTTCATATTAAACCATGTTCAGTTATGGCAAAACATCAATATTACCTGACTTGCAACTACTCTCAACTCGTCCATCTTATTCCTAGCACTACGACTATTGTGTAAATACACTTAAAGACCCTCCTTTCTCTTTACCCTTCCTGCTCATTCTGTTTTTCCCTATACCTATTACTGTCCTTGTCCCTAGTGCCACTGGTTTTTCAATATCCAACTATCTGCCTATTACTTTCCTAAATTTATAACATTCTACACTGGACTTCACTGTTTTCCATAACCCATACCACTAACTTATTCTAGTTTAAAGCCCTAACAGCTCCCTCCACTGCAGCTGCCAGTGCCCCACCCCAGACCTAGATAAGTGAACCCCATCCCTGCATACATGTCATTTCTGCCATAGAAGAGGTCCCAGTTGTCAATGAATGGTACTGCATTTTCCTTACAGTAGTTTGTCCAGCCAGCAATTGACACCAATTGCCCTGGACAACCATTCATTCCAACTCCTCTCCTTGGCAAAATACCACATATGACAGGGTTCCCACCCTTCTTCCTAATTCTGTCTATTGCTGACCTATAGCTGCTAATCAGCTCCTCACTCCTACGTCTGCCAACATCGTTGCCTCCAGCACTGAGACAGATAATAGGATTGCTCCATTACCTCTCATGATGTCGTCCAGACGGCTAACAATATCCTTCATCCCAGCCCCAGGATAACATATATATATATATATATATATATATATATATATATATATATATATATATATATATATATATATATATATTATTTAGTGGCCACAAACAAGTGGTATTGATCAATAACGACACTGCGACTAGCCAAGGATTCGAACCCATGTTGTTTTGGCCTGCCTCATGGTGAGCGAAAACCACATGACGCTCTAACCCACAGGGCCACCAAATCCTTCAAGAATCATGCACTCTGCAGAACTACGTAGGTGTTTTACTGGGATCTGAGGACATACGGTGGTGTGGGTGCCTCTGAGCTAATAGGAGGAGAATTTTTTTCCTGGATAGAGGCATGGTTGACAAATAGGCAGCAGAGAACTTGCATAAATGGGGAGAAATTAGAGTGGGGAAGCGCCACAAGCGGTGTTCCACAGGGGTCAGTGTTGGGCACCTTGTTGTTCACAATTAACTTAAACGACATAGATGAGGGAATAAATAGCGACATAAGCAAGTTTGCCGATGACACCAAAATAGGCCGTCCAATTCATTCTAATGAGAACATTGGAGCACTCCAGGATGATTTGAATAGTCTGATGCAGTGGTCGGAGAAGTGGCAGATGCAGTTTAATATAGATAAATGCAAAGTTCTAAATGTTGGACAGGAAAATAACCATGCCACATATAAACTAAATAATGTAGATCTTAATATTACGGATTGCGAAAAGGATTTAGGAGTTCTGGTTAGCAGTAATCTGAAACTAAGACATCAGTGCGTAAGTGTTCGCAATAAAGCTAACAGAGTCCTTGGCTTCATATCAAGAAGCATAAATAATAGGAGTCCTCAGGTTGTTCTTCAACTCTATATATCCTTGGTTAGGCCTCATTTAGATGCTGCACAGTTTTGGTCATCGTATTACAGAATGGATATAAATGCTCTGGAAAACGTACAAAAGAGGATTACAAAGTTGATCCTATGTATAAGAAATCTTCCATATGAGGATAGACTGAGGGCCCTGAATCTGCACTCTCTAGAAAGGCGTAGAATTAGGGGGATATGATTGAGGTGTATAAATGGAAAACAGGAATAAATAAAGGGTATGTAAATAGCGTGCTAAAAATATTTAGTATTAACAGGACTCTCAGCAATGGCTTTAAGTTGGAAAATTCAGATTCAGGAAGGATATAGGAAAGCATTGGTTTGGTAATAGAGTTGTGGATGAGTGGAACAAACTCCCGAGTACAGTTATAGAGGCTAAAACGTTGTGTAGTTTGAAAAATAGGTTAGATAAATACATGAGTGAGTGCGGGTGGGTGTGAGTTGGACCTGACTAGCTTGTGCTACTAGGTCAAATGCCGTGCTCCTTCCTTAAGTGAATGTGACCTGACCTGGCTGGGTTGGGGCATTGGCTTAAGCCCGTGGGAGACTTGGATCTGCCTCGCATGGACCTGCTGCAGTGTTCCTTTTTCTTATGTTCTTATGTTCTAATCGCAGTGTTGTTATTGATAAATACCACTTGTTCGTGGTTACAGAAATATAAAATACTGCTCGTTGGGCTAGTACACCAAACGGGAGTAGAATGAAATTAGCTCAGAGGCATCCACACCACCGTATGTCCTGGGATCACGCGTGATTCTTGTAGGATTTGGTGGTGCTGTGGGTTAGAGGTCATGTTAATATATATATTTATATATATATATATATATATATATATATAATATATATAATATATATATATATATATATATATATATATATATATATATATATATATATATATATATATATATCAGATACTTATTCCAAACTTAGAAAGAATCTAGTTAGTAGTAACTTTAATAATAAAAAGACCATCAACCATCAACCTATGTTTACCTTATATGTATCGATTAATCAAAATACTAACCAGGTAATCCAGCCCAATTTAACTCAGTAGGTTCAGTTTCCTACAAAGTTTCCAAATGGCTAGTAGATTTGGCAAAATTTCTAACTTGAATGTTAAAAATAATATTGGTTTTGTTGATAAATTAAGCACCATGACTGACTTAAATAATTGCTATATTTGATGTCACTTCGTTGTTCGCAAAGTTCCGGATGATGAGTTATTAAGTTTACTATCTGAAGAACTCGGTAATTACGATTTACCATCGCCAATACCTACATTCAATGAGCTTATTAAACTTTGCATTGATGATGCAAAGTTTGTGTTTAATAGCGAGTTTTACACTTAGAAGTTTGGTATGGCAATGAGAAATTCGCTCTCACCTGTCCATAGTAATTTGTACATAAAATATTTTGGAAGTATCTGCTTGACAGAATGCTTTCCAATGGAGTTAAGTGATACAGAAATGTTGATAATATTGTTGTTATTATTATTGTATATGAACCACTAAATTCACGTGGGTCAGTTCATCGCAAGGTGATGTGGAAGCTCTATTCATGAGACAGATGTGGAGGCTTTAACTTCTGTCGGCGAGACAGTCACTAAACTCTTAAATGATGCTTAAGGAGGAATGCTCGTGATCGATAATTAGAAAGTCTGTGATGAGCTAAACTAACGATTTAAAGAGTTTTTATTTTTGGGAAACAGGGACAAGACCACAGACTCAAGGGCACTGTACACCGTACTCACAGCAGGAGAGGGAGTGAAAAAATTACTATGACTGATACCCTTAACGTCTATGATACCTGAAAATGCGTTTACACTGGTTCTGAAAGAGGTAGTAGAAATACTATGTGAAGCGCTAGCTATAACCTACTTACTGTAGATCAATGGAAAGGGTCAACTACCTGAGACGTGGAAAGCAGCAAATGTGGTGCCGATTTTCAAGAAAGGGAATATACAGGTTGAATTCAACTACTAGCCAGCATTATTGACATGCATACAATGCAAGGTAATAGAGAACATAATCAAAAGGAGAATGCCTCGAGAGAAGTGGTTTCATGAACATTACCAGCATGGGCTCACAGAGAGGTCAGGAGCACCTGCTGGTGTTTTAGTCTTACACTGAGTGGTGAGGAACACCGCTGGTGTCTGGGTCTTAAATTAAGAGGTTAGGAACACTTGCTGATGTCTGGGTCTTAAATTAAGAGGTTAGGAACACTTGCTGGTGTCTGGGTCTTAAACTAGAGGTTAGGAACACTTGCTGGTGTCTGGGTCTTAAACTGAGAGGTTAGGAACACTTGCTGGTGTCTGAGTCTTAAACTGAGAGTTAGGAACACTTGCTGGTGTCTGGGTCTTAAACTGAGAGGTAATGAACAATTGCTGGTGTCTGGGTCTTAAACTGAGAAGTTAGGACCACTTGCTGGTGTCTGGGTCTTAAACTGAGAAGTTAGGACCACTTGCTGGTGTCTGGGTCTTAAACTGATAGGTTAGAACACTTGATGGTGTCTGGGTCTTAAACTGAGAAGTTAGGAACACTTGCTGGTGTCTGGGTCTTAAACTGAGAGGTTAGGAACACTTGATGGTGTCTGGGTCTTAAACTGAGAGGTTAGGAACACTTGATGGTGTCTGGGTCTTAAACTGAGAAGTTAGGAACACTTGATGGTGTCTGAGTCTTAAACTGAGAGGTTAGGAACACTTGATGGTGTCTGGGTCTTAAACTGAGAGGTTAGGAACACTTGATGGTGTCTGGGTCTTAAACTGAGAGTTAGGAACACTTGCTGGTGTCTGAGTCTTAAACTGAGAGGTTAGGAACACTTGATGGTGTCTGGGTCTTAAACTGAGAAGTTAGGAACACTTGCTGGTGTCTGGGTCTTAAACTGAAAGGTTAGGAACACTTGCTGGTGTCTGGGTCTTAAACTGAGAGGTTAGGAACACTTGCTGGTGTCTGAGTCTTAAACTGAGAGGTTAGGAACACTTGCTGGTGTTTTTGTCTTAAACTGAGAGGTTAGGAACACTTGATGATGTCTGGGTCTTAAACTGAGAGGTTAGGAACACTTGCTGGTGTTTGGGTCTTAAACTGAGAGGTTAGGAACACTTGCTGGTGTCTGGATCTTAAACTGAGAGGTAATGAACACTTGCTGGTGTCTGGGTCTTAAACTGAGAAGTTAGGAACACTTGCTGGTGTCTGGATCTTAAACTGAGAGGTTAGGAACACCCGCTGGTGTCTGGGTCTTAAACTGAGAGATTAGGAACACTTGCCGGTGTCTGGATCTTAAACTGAGAGGTAATGAACACTTGCTGGTGTCTGGGTCTTAAACTGAGAGGTAATGAACACTTGCTGGTATCTGGGTCTTAAACTGAGAGATTAGGAACACTTGCTGGTGTCTGGGTCTTAAACTGAGAGGTTAGGAACACCCGCTGGTGTCTGGGTTTTACACTGTGAGGTGAGGAACACTAGATGAGGTCTTAGTCTTACACTGAGAAGTGAGGAACACCTACTGGTCTCTTGGTCGTACACTGAGAGGTGAGGAGCACCTGCTGGCGTTTTGGTCTTACACTGAGAGGTAATAAACACATGCTAGTGTCTTTGTCTTACACTGAGAGGTAATGAACACATGCTAGTGTCTTTGTCTTACATTGAAAGGTAAGAAACACCTGTTGGTGTTTTTGTCTTACACTGAAAGGTAAGAAATACTTGCTAGGGTCTTGGTCTTACACTGAGAGGTAAGGAACACCTGCTGGGGTCTTTGTCTTACACCGAGGGGTAAGGAACTCCTGCTGGTGTCTATGTCTAATACTAAGAGGTAAGGAACACCTGTTTGGGTCTTGGTCTTACGCTTCTTGTCTCTTGATGTGGCAAACGGTATGTCTTACTAATGAGTTAGGTACAAATAAATATTGTTTCAGGAGGTCCTCCAGTCCTCAGAGAGGTCGGGAGTTTCTGGAGCCGCGTCTCGGCTAACGAGAGACGTTAACACTTTGCAAATATCTCATGCAAGAAACGCACACCTTCAAAAATGTCGTGATCTGGCATTCAGATGTGACTATAGCTGTCAGAGCCACGCCAACAATCCAACAATGCCTCAGTCCTTTGGTGCAATTTGCGCATAAACTCATTTCAACAGTTGGATTGTCATTTTTAGTTAAACTTCGATCCCAGCAAAGCAGTCAAAGGTATTTAATCAAACTTGTTTCCCCTGGGTTTTGAGTGACTAGGAAAGTCGAGTGCTGCTATTTTTCCCCTCACAACGCAACCACGCATCTAGAATTTCATTTGTTGGCTTCCTGATTAGCGAAAGTTGCTAAGTTTGCCAATTACGTGATACTTGATCAAAGCTATTGTGCGTGCGCCCTTGTGAACTCGTCCGGAACGTGGCGTTGGCTACGGCCTCGTCTTTACCGCGGCTGCTTCTTCAGTCATCCTTATCGGACAAGGGCAATTCTGGCTACTCTCGCTCTTGCTCCGTAACTGAAGTTAAACCTATTAAGATAACACTGTCAATATCATTAACGACACTTATCAGTGTTTACAGAATTGTTACAATTATAATAACCATATATCAAAGACCGTACACTCCAGCAACTGTATCGCAGAAATCTTGGAGCAATTTCTCATAGTTTTACCAATGGTATTCAAGAGGAGAATCCTCATATCAGCTGTTGCACACTTTTCCCGCCTTGTCAATGTGAACTACCAATCCTTTGTACGTCATTTTTATAAATAGAAACACTGAAGGCAAAAGGAGATATGATTTCCGCATTTAAGATCATAAAATGATACGAAATTATAGATAAACAAGATTTTTGAGTACTCAAAACAGAAAGAAAAGGACAACTGGAAACTACAGAAAAAAAAATGTAAAATGGAAGGTAAAATTTTGATGTGGTGTGCAGGTAACATGGGATCGAAGAGAACGTAATGTGTCCGAATTCCCACCTTAAAACTAGAATCACGTTTCGAAAACTAAAACACAGCAAGTATACGGTAGGACTGCGTGGTGATCTCTTGTTTTTTATGTGTACAAAACTTTCTATCACATTTCCAGTGGTTGTAAGCCAGGGGAAGGCCTCTCTCATATAATCAAAACCTCTGCTTTGATTATATGAAAATATACCATCACAATTAAAGCAAGAGGCTAGCGGCAAGACCAGCCCCATGTTGTGAATACTGACACTGGAGGAAAGACAACGGTAACAGCATTTAGAGACCCAAAGATACAATGATAGAGCATCAAGATACACAGAGGTGATGACAAGGCAGATAGCGACGGATTGAAAGGAAAAAAGTCAAAGACAAAAAGAGTATTATAGAATTCTCAGGAAAAGCTTCTTTAGTTTCATGACTGAAGGAGAGCAGAAGGAGCTGGGTGAGGAAGGTTTGGACTGAGCTCTTCTGTAAGTATACCTTCGAATACAGGTACTGTTGAAATGAACTGGAAAGAATTCAATGAAACCGATGACACACACATACCCGGGGCCAGGAGCTGTGACTCGACCCCTGCAACCACAACTAGGTGAGTAAACACACATAAACACTACATGACACAAACAAAGGCAGACACACGGAAAACTATTGACAGAAAAACCCTGAGTTTTGTTGTCTGTTTCTCGAAGTTTAACAATAGTTTTTTTGCTAATGTCAAAGATTTTATGTTATTTTTTGGTTGTTTGAGTTTTGGAGTGAAATTTCCATTACTTTTATTGTAGCACGTGTCATCTTAGCTTCAACTGTTGCGCCTTATCTAAGAAATATTCTCTCTCTCTCTTTATCTCTCTCTCTCTCACTTTATCTCTCTCTCTTTCTCGCCCTCTCTTTCTCTCCCTCTCTCTCTCACTCTCTCTTTATCTCTCTCTCTTTCTCTCCCCCTCTCTCTCTCCAGTACTTCTACAGTAAAAGTCAGAAATATCACAACAGAAGGAAAGAAGACAACTGTTCGAGCCTCCCGTTTATTTATGTACTCAGTGGCCACTTTAATAGGTACACCCTTCTAGTACTGGTTAAGGGCCCCCCCCCATACGCCCCCAGAAAATCCTGACTTCTTCGGCATGGACTCAACACGGTGCTGGAAACATTCCATGGAGATTCTGGTCCATGTTGACAATATAGCCTCACGCAATTGCTTCAGATTTGCCGGCAGTATATTCTTGCTGTGAATCTCCCATTTCACCACAGGAGTTTAATTTATCAGCTTGTTGTTTCTCTGGACCATTTATCTTCATTCCTGACAGACACAACAACATCTTGGGATCTTAATACAAGGAATTCTTCACTTGCTTAACCTATAGGCATGACCTACTTCCAGTTGTGGGTTTATCCAATTTAATATCGCTTACGACTAATTCACCTCACCGATGTACAGTATATAAGCCACTTTGCGCGTATGCTGTATTCTTTTTAAGACTGATGGATTGATTACACCGACCCCAAGCTGAAGGATTGATTACCTCAAACTCATTCTGATCGTCATCATTCTTCTTTGTATAGGACTGATGAAGCCACTGTGTGGCGAAATGGTGTTTAATAAAGATACCCAAGTATTGCACATGTATCTAATTTATCAGTGGTAAATCATCCTCACTGACCACGGAATTACGGAATTACATTCGTCTTAGAGAACAGAAAATCGATTTACTATCTTCAAATCAGCTCTTCCTTTACTGCAAACGTCTACCCACTTGTAACTGCTGCCACTCTGCTCCTCACTGCTGGTAACCTGCTTCCCTTCACTAACCCTTAAACATCTCCCGATCATTGCTATACTTATCCAGGTGAATTTTCAGTTCCTTATTTTCCTCCTTGAGAAGTACAACCTCTTCCAACAGAAGCAAGCCATTCTGCACTATAATAACCCACACTTATCCCTCGGAACAGCTCAAAATAAAAAAATAGAAATGTTTATTTCCTTGTAAAGCTTACAATGTGTGGTTTACATGTTATAAAATATTAATTACAAAGAAGACCACTAGCATGCCTAGGCATTTCGGGCAGGACAAGTATGACCTCTCATGACCACTACATATATAGCCAAAGCCATCAACAACAACCCTGAGGAAGACCCCATCACTGAACAATTAATTTTGCCAGAATCAGAAGTCTATAAGGCGATAGTGTCATTTCCAGCAGGATCTGCAGAAGGTTACACTGGAATTCGACCACAACACCTCAAAGAGATGATAAATCCAGTACTCGGCGCATCTGCATCAATTCTTCTCACCGAGTTAACAACTTTCGTCAATAACTGCCTGGCTGGGCGAATCCCAGAAGAAATTAAACCTTTCTTTTTTGGAGCCTCATTATGCGCTTTGAAGAAGAAGGATAAGGAAATCAGACCCATTGCTGTTGGTAACACCCTTCCCCGTCTAGTTGCCAAAGCAGCAGTAAGAAACATTCGCCTAGAAGCTGCCAGTTTACTCCAGCCACACCAACTGGGCTTTGGGGTCTCTCAAGGCAGTGAAGCCGCAGCTCATGCGGCTTTAATATGGTGAAGAGAGATGTGGTCTTGCCGGCCGTTCGGGATCGGTTCCCCAGTCGTTTTCCCTTCATTTCAGCTGGCTACAGCAAACCCTCAACTCTTTTGTTTGGCGAACATGAAATTCCCTCACCAGAGGGTGTTCAGCAGGGTGATCCACTCGCTCCACTTCTCTTCTCCTTGGCAGTAAGTGAACTAACTTCCAGCCTACGATGGCACTCTGGCAGGTACTGAAGAGTCCCTGTTAGAGGACCTACAACTGGTGAAGACACAGGGAGAAGCCTTAGGACTCATCCTCAATCCCTCCAAGTGTGAAATCATCACAACGAACCAGGAAATAATCAATGCTGTGCGAACAATCCTCCCGGAAGTCTACTACCACTCCATCCAACAGCACCCTCTTGGAAGCACTCGCTGGACACCAGGCCATCAACACGGTACTCAGGACAAAGTGAATGACCTGAAGTGAATGGAAGAGAGAATAAGCGATCTTGATGCCCATGATGCCCTGTATCTCCTCACAAGGTGTCTTACTATGCCAAGACACTTCTTTCTTGAAGTCCCACCTTTTTTGACAACCCAACACTTGACGAGTATGACGCACACATGAGATCAATCTTTAAGAAGGCACTGAATCTATCACTAGAGGATCGGCAATGGGGTAGGCAACCCTCCCAGTGCGACTGGGAGGTATAGGGTGCGAAAGCAATGCAGGTAGCTTTACCTGCATTTCTGTCGTCGGTTTGGCTTCCAGTGGATTAGTCAAGAAGATTGTCCCCGAACGCTGAGAGGTGTGGTGGGAGCTCAAGACCCCAGGTTCATTGAAGCAGCCGTGCGGTGGGACACCCTTGCAGCCTCCTCCAGTAGACCAGCTCCTCCAAAAGAACAAAAAACAGTCCCACTGGGACAAACCGAAGGAAGGATGGTAAGCAGATTGCTTGGGACTACAGCTGTCCCGCCACAATGGCTGACACCTACTTGCCATACTCCATAGCTGAAGGGATGGAGCTGCCAGCCACAGGGAGACCCAAAAGACCCGCAAACATGAAGGCCTTCCCCATTGCTATAACGTCATCCCAATAGGGTTGGAGACCCTTGGAGCATGGGGCAAGTGTGCTCTAAAGTTTCTCAAAGAGCTGGGTGAAAACTCATCATACAAACCAAGGACCACTGGGCGGCCAGTTTCCTTTAGAGACTCAGTGTTGCGATCCAGAGGATAAATGCCTGCAGCATTCTGGGCACGCGGCCCACTTCCGGGAAGCTGGACGAAGTATTTGAGATGTAGCTCTGAGATGTTATCTATGTTGTTTTACCCCCTATTGAATTATTGTCAATGTATTTTGTCAATGTATTTTGTCTTTAAATAAAGTACATATAAAATATAGAGGGTGGTATGGAATGTTTCAAACAGCTTCAGGGAGAACTTTGAGTTTTCCCTAAGCAAGTTTATTCTTTTCTCTGAGGATGAGGATCCCCAAGACAGTTCCAGAGATGGTACCTCCCTATATTTTATTATAAATATATATATATATATATATATATATATATATATATATATATATATATATATATATATATATATATATATATATATATATATATATATTATATATATATATATATATATATATATATATATATATATATATTATGTATATATATATATATATATATATATATATATATATATATATATATGTCGTGCCGATTAGGTAAAACTGGTCAATTAGCAAGAACTCATCTAAAATTAAGTCCTTTTAAAATTTTATCTTATACGTTTAAAGATATATTTTTTCATATATGTTAATGTAAGAATTTATAATTTTGTACCAAGAGAAACTTTTTAAAACCTACCTAACCTTATTACAACAAGCGCAATTTAATTTAGCCTAACCCAACTAAATATATTTTAGATACGTTAACATTAATTTAATAATAAACAAACACAATGAAATACATTTTTCGTTATGTTCAGAATTTTTTTGCGAAATTATTGCATACACAAAATTTCGCTTGTCTTATATGGCAAGGTGAGCGTTGCTATTTAAGCCAAAATCGCAAGTTTTACCTAATCGGCACGACATATATATATATATATATATATATATATATATATATATATATATATATATATATATATATATATATATATATATATAAGTAGTGTAGAAAGTCCCTGTATGGCTCACTCCCCGAAAGGGCTATCCCTGTATGGCTCACTCCCCGAAAGGGCTATCCCTGTATGGCTCATCCCTGTATGGCTCATCCCTGTATGGCTCAAAAAGGCGGCGGTCCCCGATACCCCCACACCCCACATCCGGTCACCCCACCCCACCCCCCACTTCCGGTCACCCCCCCACCCCCACTTCCGGTCGGCCCCCACGCCCCCACGCCCCCCCCCCCCTTTTTTTTTTTTCATCCTGGGGCAGGTCCGCACCCCCCACCCCTCCTCACACCCCTGAGACCCTCATCCCTGGCGGTCTCCTTTTCCGCCGCTCGAGCCCCCGCCCCGCCGCGCCCGCCCGCCCGCGCCCCGCCCCGCGCCCCGCCCCGCGCCCTTCCCCGTGACCGCCCCGAGCTGCCTTTCAGCGCCTTCTGCGGATCGATCCCCTCCTCGATTTTTTTTTTAATTTTCCCTACTTTTTCCAAAATTGAATTTTAGAGGGGTTTCAATTTCCCCAGATCAAGATTTTAAGATTTTCATGAATAATACAAAATTTCCTTGGATCAAGTTCCTTATGGGGTAGAAATTTTCTCGATTTCAATAAAAAGAACGAAAAGACTCTTTTTTCTAATTCATCAGAAAAGACACCCCATGGGACCTCTTTTAGGTTAAACAAACTAAAATTATGTTAAAAAATTTATTGTAGGTTAACACTAATACACATTTTTCTCATTTATTTATTAATACATATACATTATCGGTTAACAGAGTAAAAGATACATTTTTTTATTAATACATATATAAATATAAAAGATACAATTTTCCATGTTTTCAGGTAATATGGTAACCCCTATGGGGAAGGTAAAAAAAAAATTTGATTTCAATAAAAGTACGAAAAGATGGTGACAAGCCTCTCTTTTTAAACTTTACTGTACATATTTCACCTTTTTCGTTACTTATAGACTTACAAGTGAATACTCCACCCCTTTAAATGAACCTCCTTTTCATCTCACTCTCCCCCTTCACCTCACTCAC